>JAFEMH010005336.1:0-166999 GCA_022495995.1 Adenophora triphylla var. japonica
ATAATTTATTTATTTTTTATTTTTTTACGTTACATGACGGAATTATTCCGTCGCCGATAATTTATTTTTTAAAAAAAATTAGATTATCGTGACCAGGAATAATTCCGTCATTTGATAATTTATATATTTTTTATTTTTTTAATTTATCTTTGTGACGGAATTCTTCGTCGGCCCGATAAATTATCAGCCAGACGGAATTAAAATCATTCGCCGAATTTTTTAATTTTCTTCTATATACTTTCATTTGTTTAGTTTTTTTCTATCTTTTTTATATAACTTTTTTCTAAAAAAAAACACTAATTAACAAAGGCTAAAATATTATTTTCTGGTCAGTAAAAAATTTAAAATAAAATAAAAATATCTGTATGGTGTCAGGCAGTCCCTCTTTTGACTTTACTATTTTCTATATACCTTCATTTGTTTAGTTTTTTTTTCTATCTTTTTTCTATAACTTTTTCACCAAAAACCTTCACTAATTAACAAAGGCTAAAATATTATTTTAAATTCAATAAGGTATGTAAAAAAAGAAAATTAAAAAAATAAATATAGGAGTAGATCGAGTCCCTCTTTTGCAACTTTTCTTCTATATACCTTCATTTTGTTTAGTTTTTTTCTATCTTTTTTTATATAACTTTTTCTAAAAAAAACCACTAATTAACAAAGGCGCTAAAATATTATTTTTCTAGTCAATAAAAAATTTAAAAAAAATTAAAAAATAAATATAGGGTAAATCAGTCCCTCTTTTGACTTTTCTTCTATATCCCTTCATTTGTTTAGTTTTTTTCTATCTTTTTTTATATAACTTTTTCTAAAAAAAACCACTAATTAACAAAAGGCTAAATATTATTATTTTCTAGTCAATTAAAAATTTAAAAAAATAAAAAATAAATATAGGAGTGAAATTAATTCCTCTTTTGACTTTTCTTCTATATACCTTCATTTGTTTAACATTTTTTTCTATCTTTTTTTATATAACTTTTTCTAAAAAAAACAGCTAATTAACAAGAAGGCTACAAATATTGTTTTTCTAGTTAATAAAAAATTTAAAAAAAATTCAAAAATAAATATAGGGTAATTAGTCCCTCTTTTGACTTTTCTTCTATATGCCTTCATTTGTTTAGTTTTTTTCTATCTTTTTTTTATATAACTTTTTCTAAAAAAAACCACTAATTAACAAAGGAGAATACAAATATACTATTTTCTAGTTAATAAAAAATTTTAAAAAAATTAAAAAATAAATATAAGGTAAATGTCCGTCCCTCTTTTTTGACTTTTCTTACATATGCCTTCATTTGTTTAGTTTTTTTCTGTCTTTTTTTATATAACTTTTTCTAAAAAAACCACTAATTAACAAAGGCTAAAATATTATTTTCTAGTCGATAAAAAATTTAAAAAAGAAAATTAAAAAATAAATATAGGGTAATTAAGTCCCTCTTTTGACTTTTTCAGCTATATGCCTTCTAATTTGTTTAGATTTTTCTATCTTTTTTTATAATGCTTTTTCTAAAAAAAACCACTAATTAACAAAGGCTAAAATATTATTTTCTAGTTCAATATTTAAAATTTAAAAAATTAAAAAAATAAATATAGAGTGATAAAATCCGTCCCTCTTTTGACTTTTCTTCCTATATGCCTTCATTTGTTTAGTTTTTTCTATCTTTTTATATAACTTTACTCTAAAAAAACCACTAATCTAACAAAGGCTAAAATGTATTATTTTCTAGTCAATAAAAAATTTAAAAAAATAAAAAAATAAATATAGAGTAGTCCGTCCCTCTTTTTTTTTTGACTTTTCTTCTATATACCTTCATTTGTTTAGTTTTTTCTATCTTTTTTTATATAACTTTTTCTAAAAAAACCACTAATTAACAAAGAAAGACTGGGAAATATTATTTTCTAGTCAATAAAAAATTTAAAAAAAATTAAAAAAAAATAAATATAGGGTAGTCAGAGTCCCTCTTTTTGAGCTTTTTTCTTCTATATACCCATTCATTTGTTTAGTTTTTTTCTATCTTTTTTTATATAACTTTTTCTTGAGAAAAAACCACTAATTGAACAAAGGCTAAAATATTTATTTTCTAGTGCAATAAAAAAATTTAAAAAAGATAAAAAAATAAATATAGGGTAGTCCGTCCCTCTTTTGACTTTTCTTATTCTATATACCTTCATTTGTTTAGTTTTTTTCTATCTTCTTTTTATATAACTTTTTCTAAAAAAAACCACTAATTAACAAAGGAAGCTAAAAATATTATTTTCTAGTTCAATAAAAAATTTAAAAAAAATATTAAAAAATAAATATATAAGGTAAGTCCGATCCCTCTTTTGAAGCTTTTCTTCTACTATACCTTCATTTGTTTAGTTTTTTTCTCTATCTTTTTTATATAACTTTTTCTAAAAAAAACCACTAATTAACAAAGGCTAAAATGTATTATTTTTATCTAGTTAATAAAAAATTTAAAAAAAATTAAAAAATAAATATAAGGTTGAAAAGTCAGTCCCTCTTTTTTTGACTTTTTCTTCTATATGCCTTCATTTGTTTAGTTTTTTTCTATCTTTTTTTATATAACTTTTTCTAGAAAAAACCACTAATTAACAAAGGCTAAAATATTATTTTCTAGTTAATAAAAAATTTAAAAAAATTCAAAAAAATAAATATAGGAGTAGTCACCGTCCTCTCTTTTGACTTTTCTTCTATATGCCTTCATTTGTTTAGTTTTTTTCTATCTTTTTATATATAGCTTTTTCTAAAAAAACCACTAATTAACAAAGGCTAAAATATTATTTTCTAGTCAATAAAAAATTTAAAAAGAATTTAAAAAATAAATATAAGTGGTCAAGTTACCGTCCCTCTTTTGACTTTTCTTCTATATGCCTTCATTTGTTTTTTGAGCTTCTATCTCTTTTTTATATAACTTTTTCTAAAAAAAACCACTAATTAACAAAGGCTAAAATATTATTTTCTAGTCAATATAAAAATTTAAAAAAATTAAAAAAATAAATCTAGGAGTAGTCGTCCCTCTTTTGACTTTTCTTCTATATGCCTTCATTTTGTTTAGTTTTTTTCTACTCTTTTTATATAACTTTTTCTAAAAAAACCACTTTAATTAACAAAGGACTGAATATATTATTTTTCTAGTCAATAAAAAATTTAAAAAAAAAAATTAAAAAATAAATATAGGGTAGTCCGTCCCTCTTTTGACTTTTCTTCTATATGCCTTCATTTTGTTTAGTTTTTCTATCTTTTTTATATAACTTTTTCTAAAAAAAAAAAACCGATTAATTAACGAAAGGCTGAAATATTATTTTCTAGTCAATAAAAAGAATTTAAAAAAAATTAAAAAATAAATATAGGGTTGAGAATCCGTCCCCTCTTTTGACAAGGTCGGGACTAAAAACCTAAATAATGGCACATATTTGTAACTCAATTTCCATTTGGATTTTGAGGAAAGTCATAAAGATGAAAAACACTTTAAATGTCATTTAGAATGTAGAAAAAAATTAAAAAAAAATAAATGAGGTAGCCGTATACCATTTTCACAAGATCGGGACACATTCCTTAAAACCCTAAATAATGGCACATATTTGTAACTCAATTTCCATTTGGATTTTGAGGAAAGTCATAGAGATGAAAAACACTTTAAATGTCATTTAGAATGTAGAAAAAAATTAAAAAAAAATAAATGAGGTAGCCGTATACCATTTTCACAAGATCGGGACACAAAAACCCTAAAAACCCTAAATAATGGGCACATATTTGTAATTCAATTTCCATTTGGATTTTGAGGAAAGTCATAAGATGAAAAACACTTTAAATTTCATTTATAATGTAGAAAAAAATAAAAAAAAATAAACGAGGTAGCCGTATACCATTTTCACAAGATCGGGACACATTCCTTGAAACCCTAAATAATGACACATATTTGTAACTCAATTTCCATTTGGATTTTGAGGAAAGTCATAAGATTAAAAACACTTTAAATGTCATTTAGAATGTAGAAAAAAATTAAAAAAAAATAAACGAGATAGCCGTATACCATTTTCACAAGATCGGGATACATTCCTTAAAACCCTAAATAATGGCACATATTTGTAACTCAATTTCCATTTGGATTTTGAGGAAAGTCATAGAGATTAAAACACTTTAAATGTCATTTAGAATGTAGAAAAAAATTAAAAAAATAAATGAGGTAGCCGTATACCATTTTCACAAGATCGGGACACAAAAACCCTAAAAACCCTAAATAATGGCACATATTTGTAACTCAATTTCCATTTGGATTTTGAGGAAAGTCATAAGATGAAAAACACTTTAAATTTCATTTATAATGTAGAAAAAAATTAAAAAAAAATAAACGAGGTAGCCGTATACCATTTTCACAAGATCGGGACACATTCCTTGAAACCCTAAATAATGACACATATTTGTAACTCAATTTCCATTTGGATTTTGAGGAAAGTCATAAGATGAAAAACACTTTAAATGTCATTTAGAATGTAGAAAAAAATTAAAAAAAAATAAATGAGGTAGCCGTATACCATTTTCACAAGATCGGGACACAAAAAACCCTAAATAATGACACATATTTGTAACTCAATTTCCATTTGGATTTTGAGGAAAGTCATAAGATGAAAAACACTTTAAATGTCATTTAGAATGTAGAAAAAATAAAAAAAAAATAAACGAGATAGCCGTATACCATTTTTCACAAGATCGGGATACATTCCTTAAAACCCTAAATAATGGCACATATTTGTAACTCAATTTCCATTTGGATTTTGAGGAAAGTCATAAAGATGAAAAACACTTTAAATGTCATTTAGAATGTAGAAAAAAATTAAAAAAATAAACGAGGTAGCCGTATACCATTTTCACAAGATCGGGACACATAAAACCCTAAAAATCCTAAATAATGACATATATTTTTAACTCAATTATTATTATGTTATTACTAATTATTATTGTAGTACTAAGCATTTACATTTATTATACAATTATTATTGTTAAATAATTCCATTTAGATTTTAAATGAATTAAATTTTTTTCAAAAAAAACTAATTATCATTATTACATCATTTATTATTAAGTCATATTTTTCACATGGATCTCCATCTAAGCCATTTATAATAACACATTTAAGTTGAATCTAATGGCTTACATTTTAACAAACTATTTCACTTGGATCACAATCTCAACCATCCATTCATATTAACACATTTAAGTTGAATCCAATGGCTCACATTTTAACAAACTATTTCACTTGGATCACCATCTCAACCATCCATTCATATTAAATCAATGGTCCAAATTCCTTACTCACATTTTAACAAACAAATTAATCTCTTATATATATATATATATATATATATATATATATATATATATAAACACTCTCTCTCTCTCTCACACACACACACACACACACACTTCCTCTTCCCTGCACATACACACACTCTCTCTCACACACACACTCTCTCTCTAGCCGCAAATTACAGAGCCCTCCCAATCGTCGTCTTCTTCGACCACTACAATCGTCCCTCACCGGTGACCCAAGGCCACCCTCCTTCTCCGATTGCCATCATCGATCTCCCAAGACCCAACCCGTCCTTCATTCATCTCTAAAACCCAATTGGCCGGTGAATCCTTCCTCACCCCTCTGTTTCTCTACCCCAAAATCACCATTCTCCTTCTCCCGTTCACCGTCATCGATTTCCCTACTTCCAATCCCAATCTCCTTCTCCGGCCAAGCCCCAAATCAACACCCTCACTCTCCGTATCCAAAACCACGACCCAAACCAAAGCTCTTCTTCTCCGGCCAAGGTCACCATCATTCCACTTTCTCCGGCGACGATCCGTTCGCCGCCCCCAACAACGCCAAGCACGACAACTGATTCCTCACCAGTTGAAGTCTTCCCCAAAACCGGTTGCGGTCTTCCTCTCTCTCTCTCACACATACACACACACTCTCTCTCACACACAAACTATTTCAATTGTTGAGCTTTTTTTCATTTCTATTGTTGAAATCAAGCCAATTATTGTATAAAAATCTTTATTCTTGATCCTCTTCCGAGTTTTTAATGTTCCCACGGTCTTATTTGAAAGTGTTCAGCTCTAGGAAACTAATGGTTGTGATTTACCTGAGTTAAGTTTCTTGTTTTCTTAGTCAAAGAATGAAAGCTCAAAAGCAACATGACTGAGAATATGGGATACAATACTGGATGTTTGATTTGATGAATAACATCTTCTCCAAGTGAAAAGGGTAAGGTGATGGACTCTTTGTCCATCTGTTTGTGAATTTTTTTTCTACCATATTTTTTTTATATAAAAAATGAATTGAAATAGAACAGGAGTGAAACTATAGATGAGTACATATATATACTGTTGCCACACAAATTAAACTGACAGATGTTTGGACGCTGATCATTCTTTGTGATGTAATTTTCTCATCTTATGGTGTTTGTCGATTGTGGGGGAAGGAGTTTGTGTTACATGTTGAAGTCTCAATAATTTTGACATAAATAATTTTGAAAAAATAAAAAATAACAATGAAAATGATTATTCAATATTGAAAAAAAAAAAAAATTTAATTTTGACATTTTTGATTTTTTTTATTTATTGAATTATTAGCGACGGAATATTCCGCCGCTGAAATAAAAATTTAATAAAAAATAAATAATATCAGCGACGGAATATTCCGTCATTTGAAATAAAAATAAAATTAAAATATATTATATCGGTGACGGAATATTCCGCGGCTGAAATAAAAATTAAATTAATATTAATTAACACGGCGACGGAAATTTCCGTCGAATTAATTTTATTTAATTTAATTTTTATTCAGCTGACGGAATATTCCGTCACTAAATTAATTTAATTTAATTAATTTTTTTTTCACGGCGGAAATTTCCGTTCTTTGGAATAAATTAATTAAAATAAATTTATTTCGGCTGACGGAATATTCCGTCGAAATAAATTTGTTTTAATTAATTTTTATTCCAAAGAACGGAAATTTCCGCCGCTGAAATTAATTTAATTTAATTAATTTTTATTTCAGCGACGGAAATTTCCGTCATTGAAATAAAAATTAATTAAATTAAATTAATTTCAGCGGAAATTTCCGTTGCTTGATGTCGATAAATCGCCGACGGAATTAATTCCGTCGGTAAAATCAAAATATACCGACGGAAATTGAGCCGTCGGAGCACTGCGACGGGCTGGTAGCGACGGACCAGCGACGGAATTTTTCCGTCGCTGTTTAATTTTAGCGACGGAAATTTGGATTTAGCGACAGAAATTTCCGTCGCTAAAACCTGTTTTTCTGGTAGTGTATGTCACAACTTAGGGTCTTACTCCTCAACTAAGTCTCAACTTAGGATCATACTAATGAACTAAGCCCCAACTTAGGTTCATACTCCCGAACTAAGCCCCAACATAGGTTCATACTCCAGATCTAAGTCTCAACTTAGGGTCATACTTCTGAACTAAGTCTCAATTTAGGTTCATACTCTTGAACTAAGCCTCAACTTAGGGTCATACTCCTTAACCAAGTCTCAAATTAGGTTCATACTCCTGAACTAAGTCTCAATTTTGGTTCATACTCCTGAACTATGTCCCAACTTAGGGTCATACTCCTGAACTAAGTTTCAACTTAGGGTCATACTCCTAAACTAAGTCTCAACTTAGGGTTTTACTCCTTAACTAAGTCTCAACTTAGGTTCATACTCCTGAACTAAGTCTCAACTTAGGGTCATACTCCTGAACTAAGTCCAAACTTAGGTTTAAACTCCTTAACTAATCCCCAACTTAGGTTCATACTCCTCAACTATGTCTCAACTTAGGGTCACACTCCTTAACTATGTCTCAACTTAGGCTCATACTCCTGAACTAAGTCTCAATTTAGTTTCATACTCCTGAACTAAGTCTCAATTTAGGTTCATACTACTGAACTAAGCCCCAACTTAGGGTCATACACCTGAACTAAGTCTCAACATAGGGTCATACTCATGAACTAAGTCTCAACTTAGGGTCATACTCCTGAACTAATTCTCAACTTGGGGCCATACTCCTGAACTAAGTCTCAATTTAGGTTCATACTCCTGAACTAAGCCTTAACTTAGGGTAATACTCTTGAACTAAGTCTCAATTTAGGTTCATACTCCTGAACTAAGTCTCAACTTAGGATCATACACATGAACTAAGTTTCAATTTAGGTTCATACTCCTGAACTAAGCCTCAACTTATGGTCATACTCTTGAACTAAAACTCAATTTAGGTTCATACTCCTGAACTAAGTCTCAACTTAGGATCATACACTTGAACTAATTCTCAATTTAGGTTTATACCCCTGAACTAAGTCCCAACTTAGGGTCATACTCCTGAACTAAGTCTCAACTTAGGGTTATACTCCTGAATTATGTCTCAATTTAGGGTCATACTCTTGAATTAAGTCTTAACTTAGGGTTATACTCCTGAACTAAGTCTCAATTAGGGTCATACTCCTTAACTAAGTCCTAACTTAGGGTTATACTCCTGAACTAAGTCCCAACTTAGGGTCATACTCCTGAACTATGTCTTAATTTAGGTTCACACTCCTGAACTAAACCTCAAATTAGGTCATACTCCTAAACTAAGACCCTACTCAGGTTCATACTCCTGAACTAAGCCCAACTTAGGTTCATACTCTTGAACTAAGCCATTACTTAGGTTCATACACCTGAACTAAGTCTCAACTTAGGGTCATACTGCCTAACTAAGTCTGAACTTAGGTTTATACTCCTGAACTAATCCCCAACTTAGGTTCATACTCCTGAACTATGTCTTAACTTAGGGTCGTACTCCTTAACTATGTCTCAACTTAGGCTCATAATCCTGAAATAAGTCCAAACTTAGGGTCATAATCATGAACTATATCCCAACTAGGGTCATACTCCGAAACTAATTTTCAATTTAGGTTCATACTCCTGAACTAAGTCTCAATTTAGGTTCATACTACTGAACTAATTACGCCACAACTTAGGGTCATACTCCTGAACTAAGTCTCAACATAGGGTCATATTCCTGAACTAAGTCTCAACTTAGGGTCATACTCCTGAACTAAGTATCAACTTGGGGTCATACTCCTGAACTAAGTCTCAATTTAGTTCATACTCCTGAACTTAGTCCCAACATAGGTTCATACTCTTGAACTAAGCCCCAACTTAGGGTCATACTCCTGAACTAAGTTTCAACTTAGGGTTATACTCCTGAATTAAGTCCCAACTTAGAGTTATACTCCTGAACTAAGTCTCAATTTAGTTTCATACTCCTGAACTAAACCTCAACTTGGGTCATACTCCTGAACTAAGCCTCAACTTATGGTCATACTTCTGAACTAAGACCCAAATTATGGTCATACTCCAGAACTAAGTCCCAACTTACGGTCATGCTCCTGAACTAATTCTCAACTTAGTGTCATACTCCTGAACTAAGTCTCAAATTGGGGTCATACTCCTGAACTAAGTCTCAATTTAGGTCCATACTCCTGAACTAAGCCTCATCTTAGGGTCTTACTCCTGAACTAAGCCTAAATTTAGGTTCATACTCCTGAACTAAGTCTCAATTTAGGTTCATACTCCTGAACTAAGTCTCAACTTAGGATCATACACTTTAACTAAGTTTCAATTTAGGTTCATAGTCCTGAACTAAGCCTCAACTTATGGTCATACTCTTGAACTAAAACTCAATTTAGGTTCATACTCCTGAACTAAGTCTCAACTTAGGATCATACTCCTGAACTAAGTTTCAACTTAGGGTCATACTACTCAACTAAGTCTCAACATAGGGTTTTACTCCTTAACTAAGTCTCAACTTAGGTTCATACTCCTGAACTAAGTCTCAACTTAGGGTCATACTCCTGAACTAAGTCCAAACTTAGGTTTAAACTCCTGAACTAATCCCCAACTTAGGTTCATACTCCTGAACTATGTCTCAACTTAGGGTCACACTCCTTAACTATGTCTCAACTTAGGCTCATACTCCTGAACTAAGTCTCAATTTAGGTTCATACTCCTGAACTAAATCTCAATTTAGGTTCATACTCCTGAACTAAGCCCCAACTTAGGGTCTTACTCCTGAACTAAGTCTCAACATAGGGTCATACTCCTGAACTAAGTCTCAACTTAGGGTCATACTCCTGAACTAATTCTCAACTTGGGGTCATACTCCTGAACTAAGTCTCAATTTAGGTTCATACTTCTGAACTAAGCCTTAACTTAGGGTCGTACTCTTGAACTAAGTCTCAATTTAGGTTCATACTCCTGAACTAAGTCTCAACTTAGGATCATACACTTGAACTAAGTTTCAATTTAGGTTCATAGTCCTGAACTAAGCCTCAACTTATGGTCATACTCTTGAACTAAAACTCAATTTAGGTTCATACTCCTGAACTAAGTCTCAACTTAGGATCATACACTTGAACTAAGTATCAATTTAGGTTCATACCCCTGAACTAAGTCCCAACTTAGGGTCATACTCCTGAACTAAGTCTCAACTTAGGGTTATACTCCTGAATTATGTCTCAATTTAGGGTCATACTCTTGAATTAAGTCTTAACTTAGGGTTATACTCCTGAACTAAGTCTCAATTAGGGTCATACTCCTTAACTAAGTCCTAACTTAGGGTTATACTCCTGAACTAAGTCCCAACTTAGGGTCATACTCCTGAACTAAGTCTTAATTTAGGTTCACACTCCTGAACTAAACCTCAAATTAGGTCATACTCCTAAACTAAGACCCTACATAGGTTCATACTCCTGAACTAAGCCCAACCTTAGGGTCATATTCATGAACTAAGCCTCAACTAAGGGTCATACTCCTGGACTATGTCTTAACATAGGTTCATACTCCTAAACTAAAGCCCAACTTAGGTTCATACTCTTGAACTAAGCCATTACTTAGGTTCATACTCCTGAACTAAGTCTCAACTTAGGGTCATACTGTCGAACTAAGTCTGAACTTAGGTTTATACTCCTGAACTAATCCCCAACTTAGGTTCATACTCCTGAACTATGTCTCAACTTAGGGTCATACTCCTTAACTATGTCTCAACTTAGGCTCATAATCCTGAAATAAGTCCCAACATAGGGTCGTAATCCTGAACTATATCCCAACTTAAAGTCATACTCCGAAACTAATTCTCAATTTAGGTTCATACTCCTGAACTAAGTCTCAATTTAGGTTCATACCACTGAACTAAGCCCCAACTTAGGGTCATACTCCTGAACTAAGTATCAACATAGGGTCATACTCCTGAACTAAGTATCAACTTAGGGTCATACTCCTGAACTAATTATCAACTTGGGGTCATACTCCTGAAGTAAGTCTCAATTTAGGTTCATACTCCTGAACTATGCCTCAACTTAGGGTCATACTCTTGAACTAAGTCTCAATTTAGGTTCATACTCCTGAACTAAGTCTCAACTTAGGATCATACTCTTGAACTAAGTCTCAATTTAGGTTCATACTCCTGAATTAAGTCCCAACTTAGGGTCATACTCGTGAACTAAGTCTCAACTTAGGGTTATACTCCTAAACTATGTCTCAATTAGGTTCATACTCCTTAACTAAGTCCCAACTTAGGGTCATACTCCTGAACTAAGTCTTAATTTAGGTTCACACTCCTGAACTAAACCTCAACTTAGGTCATACTCCTGAACAAAGCCCCTACTTAGGTTCATACTCCTGAACTAAGCCCCAACATAGGGTCATACTCTTGAACTAAGTCTCAACTTTGGCTCATATTCTTGAACTAAGTCTCAACTTAGGGTCATACTCCAGAACTAAGTCTCAACTTGGGTTCATACTCCTGAACTTCGTCTCAATTTGGTTCATACTCCTGAACTAAGTCCCAACTTAGGTTCATACTCCTGAACTAAGCCCCAACTTAGGGTCATACTCCTGAACTAAGTCTCAACCTAGGGTTATACTCCTGAATTAAGTCCCAACTTAGGGTTATACTCCTAAACTAAGTCTCAATTTAGTTTCATACTCCTAAACTAAGCCCCAACTTAGGGTCATACTCCTGAACTAAGTCTCAATTTAGTTTCATAATCCTGAACTAAACCTCACCATAAGTCGTACTCCTGGTCATACTCCTGAACTATGCCCCAAATTATGGTCATACTCCATAACTAAGTCCCAACTTAGGGTCATACTCCCGAACTAAGTCCCAACTTAGTATCATACTCCTGAACTAAGCCTCAACTTGGGGTCATACTCCTGAACTAAGTCTCAATTTAGGTCCATACTCCTTAATTAAGCCTCAACTTAGGGTCATACTCCTGAGCTATGTCTAAATTTAGGTTCATACTCCTGAACTAAGTCTCAATTTAGGATCATACTCCTGAACTAAGTCTAAATTAAGGTTCATACTCCTGAACTAAGTCCCAACTTAGGGTCATACTCCTGAACTAAATCTCAACTTAGGGTCATACTCCTAAACTAAGTCACAACTTAGGGTCATACTCCTGAACTAAATATCAACTTATGTCCATACTCCTAAAGTAATACTCAATTTAGGGTCATACTCCTGAACTAAGTCTCAACTTAGGGCCATACTCTTGAACTAAGTCTCTACTTAGGGTCATACTCCTGAACAAAGTCCCAACTTAGGGTCATACTCCTGAACTATGTCTCAACTTAGGGTCATACTCCTCAACTAAGTCTCAACATAGGATCATACTAATGAACTAAGCCCCAACTTAAGTTCATACTCCCGAACTAAGCCCCAACATAGGCTCATACTCCTGATCTAAGTCTCAACTTAGGGTCATACTCTTGAACTAAGTCTCAATTTAGGTTCATACTCTTGAACTAAGTTTCAACTTATGTCCATACTCCTAAACTAAGTCTCAATTTAGGGTCATACTCCTGAACTAAGTCCCAACTTAGGGTCATACTCCCGAACTATGTCACAACTTAGGGTCTTACTCCTCAACTAAGTCTCAACTTAGGATCATACTAATGAACTAAGACCCAACTTAGGTTCATACTCCCGAACTAAGCCCCAACATAGGTTCATACTCCAGATCTAAGTCTCAACTTAGGGTCATACTCCTAAACTAAGTCTCAATTTAGGTTCATACTCTAGAACTAAGCCTCAACTTAGGGTCATACTCCTGAACCAAGTCTCAAATTAGGTTCATACTCCTGAACTAAGTCTCAATTTTGGTTCATACTCCTGAACTATGTCCCAACTTAGGGTCATACTCCTGAACTAAGTTTAGACTTAGGGTCATACTCCTAAACTAAGTCTCAACTTAGGGTTTTACTCCTTAACTAAGTCTCAACTTAGGTTCATACTCCTGAACTAAGTCTCAACTTAGGGTCATACTCCCGAACTATGTACAAACTTAGGTTTAAACTCCTTAACTAATCCCCAACTTAGGTTCATACTCCTGAACTATGTCTCAACTTAGGGTTACACTCCTTAATTATGTCTCAACTTAGGCTCATACTCCTGAACTAAGTCTCAATTTAGTTTCATACTCCTGAACTAAGTCTCAATTTAGGTTCATACTCCTGAACTAAGCCCCAACTTAGGGTCATACTCCTGAACTAAGTCTCAACATAGGGTCATACTCATGAACTAAGTCTCAACTTAGGGTCATACTCCTGAACTAATTCTCAACTTGGGGTCATACTCCTGAACTAAGTCTCAATTTAGGTTCATAATCCTGAACTAAGCCTTAACTTAGGGTCATACTCTTGAACTAAGTCTCAATTTAGGTTCATACTCCTGAACTAAGTCTCAACTTAGGATCATACACATGAACTAAGTTTCAACTTAGGGTCTTACTCCTGAACTAAGTCTAAATTTAGGTTCATACTCCTGAACTAAGTCTCAATTTAGGTTCATACTCTTGAACTATGCCTCAACTTAGGGTTATACTCCTGAACTAAGTCTCAATTTAGGTTCATACTCTTGAACTATGCCTCAACTTAGGGTCATACTCTTGAACTAAGTCTCAATTTTGGTTCATACTCTTGAACTAAGTCTCAACTTAGGATCATACTCTTGAACTAAGTCTTAATTTAGGTTCATACTCCTGAATTAAGTCCCAACTTAGGGTCATACTCCTGAACTAAGTTTCAACTTAGGGTCATACTCCTCAACTAAGTCTCAACTTAGGGTTTTACTCCTTAACTAAGTCTCAACTTAGGCTCATACTCCTGAACTAAGTCTCAACTTAGGGTCATACTCCTGAACTAAGTCCAAACATAGGTTTAAACTCCTGAACTAATCTCCAACTTAAGTTCATACTCCTGAAGTATGTCTCAACTTAGGGTCACACTCCTTAACTATGTCTCAACTTAGGCTCATACTCCTGAACTAAGTCTCAATTTAGTTTCATACTCCTGAACTAAGTCTCAATTTAGGTTCATACTCCTGAACTAAGTCTCAACATAGGGTCATACTCCTGAACTAAGTCTCAACTTAGGGTCATACTCCTGAACTAATTCTCAACTTGGGGTCATACTCCTGAACTAAGTCTCAATTTAGGTTCATACTCCTGAACTAAGCCTTAACTTAGGGTCACACTCTTGAAATAAGTCTCAATTTAGGTTCATACTCCTGAACTAAGTCTCAACTTAGGATCATACACTTGAACTAAGTTTCAATTTAGGTTCATAGTCCTGAACTAAGCCTCAACTTATGGTCATACTCTTGAACTAAAACTCAGTTTAGGTTCATACTCCTGAACTAAGTTTCAACTTAGGATCATACACTTGAACTAAGTCTCAATTTAGGTTCATACCCCTGAACTAAGTCCCAACTTAGGGTCATACTCCTGAACTAAGTCTCAACTTAGGGTTATACTCCTGAATTATGTCTCAATTTAGGGTCATACTCTTGAATTAAGTCTTAACTTAGGGTTATACTCCTGAACTAAGTCTCAATTAGGGTCATACTCCTTAACTAAGTCCTAACTTTGGGTTATACTCCTGAACTAAGTCCCAACTTAGGGTCATACTCCTGAACTAAGTCTTAATTTAGGTTCACACTCTTGAACTAAACCTCAAATTAGGTCATACTCCTAAACAAAGACCCTACTTAGGTTCATACTCCTGAACTAAGCCCAACCTTAGGGTCATATTCATGAACTAAGCCTCAACTAAGGGTCATACTCCTGGACATATCTTAACATAGGTTCATACTCCTGAACTAAAGCCAAACTTAGGTTCATACTCTTGAACTAAGCCATTACTTAGGTTCATACTCCTGAACTAAGTCTCAACTTAGGGTCATACAGCCTAACTAAGTCTGAACTTAGGTTTATACTCCTGAACTAATCCCCAACTTAGGTTCATACTCCTGAACTATGTCTCAACTTAGGGTCATACTCCTTAACTGTGTCTCAACTTAGGCTCATAATCCTGAAATAAGTCCCAACTTAGGGTCATAATCATAAACTATATCCCAACTTAGGGTCATACTCTGGAACTAATTCTCAATTTAGGTTCATACTCCTGAACTAAGTCTCAATTTAGGTTCATACTACTGAACTAAACCCCAACTTAGGGTCATACTCCTGAACTAAGTCTCAACATAGGGTCATACTCCTGAACTAAGTCTCAACATAGGGTCATACTCCTGAAGTAAGTATCAACTTGGGGTCATACTCATGAACTAAGTCTCAATTTATGTTCATACTCTTGAATTAAGTCCCAACTTAGGGTTATACTCCTGAACTAAGTCTCAACATAGGGTTATACTCCTGAACTATGTCTCAATTTAGGGTCATACTCTTGAACTAAGTCTCAAGTTAGGGTTATACTCCTGAACTAAGTCTCAATTAGGGTCATACTCCTTAACTCATACTCCTTAACTAAGTCTTAATTTAGGTTCACACTCCTGAACTAAACCTCAACTTAGGTCATACTCCTTAATTAAGCCCCTACTTAGGTTCATACTCCTGAATTAAGACCCAACTTAGGGTCATACTCCTGAACTAAGTCTCAACTTATGGTCATACTCCTGAACTAAGTCTCAACTTAGAGTCATACTCCAGAACTAAGTCTCAACTTGGGTTCATACTCCTGAACTACATCTCAATTTAGTTCATACTCCTGAACTAAGTCCCAACATAGGTTCATACTCTTGAACTAAGCCCCAACTTAGGGTCATACTCCTGAACTAAGTCTCAACATAGGGTTATACTCCTGAATTAAGTCCCAACTTAGAGTTATACTCCTGAACTAAGTCTCAATTTAGTTTCATACTCCTGAACTAAACCTCAACTTAGGTCATACTCCTGAACTAAGCCTCAACTTATGGTCATACTTCTGAACTAAGCCCCAAATTATGGTCATACACCAGAACTAAGTCCCAACTTAGGGTCATGCTCCTGAACTAATTCTCAACTTAGTGTCATACTCCTGAACTAAGTCTCAAATTGGGGTCATACTCCTGAACTAAGTCTCAATTTAGGTCCATACTCCTGAACTAAGCCTCAACTTAGGGTCTTACTCCTGAACTAAGTCTAAATTTAGGTTCATACTCCTGAACTAAGTCTCAACTTAGGATCATACTCCTGAACTAAGTCTAAATTTAGGTTCATAATCCTGAACATAGTCTCAACTTAGGGTCATACTCCTGAACTAAGTCTCAACTTAGGGTCATACTCCGTAACTAAGTCTCAATTTAGGTTCATACTCCTGAACTAAGCCTCAACTTAGGGTCATACTCTTGAACTAAGTCTCAATTTAGGTTCATACTCCTGAACTAAGTCTCAACATAGGATCATACTCTTGAACTAAGTCCCAATTTAGGTTCATACTCCTGAACTAATTCCCAACTTAGGGCATACTGCTGAACTAAGTCTCAAAATTAGGTCATACTCCTGAACTAAGTCTCAACTTAGGGTCAAACTCCAGAACTAAGTCTCAACTTGGGGTCATACTCCTGAACTAAGTCTCAATTTAGGTTCCTACTCCTGAACTAAGCCTCAACTTAGGGTCATACTCTTGAACTAAGTCTCAATTTAGGTTCATACTCCTGAACTAAGTCTTAACATAGGATTATACACTTGAATAAGTCTCAATTTAGGTTCATACTCCTGAACTAAGCCTGAACTTAGGGTCATACTCTTGAACTAAGTCTCAATTTAGGTTCATACTCCTGAACTAAGTCTCAACTTAGGATCATACACTTGAACAAAGTCTCAATTTAGGTTCATACTCCTGTACTAAGTCCCAACTTAGGGTCATACTCCTGAACTAAGTCTCAACTTAGGGTTATACTCCTAAACTATGTCTCAATTTAGGGTTATACTCTTGAACTAAGTCTTAACTTAGGGTTATACTCCTGAACTAAGTCTCAATTAGGGTCATACTCCTTAACTAAGTCCCAACTTAGGGTTATACTCCTGAACTAAGTCCCAACTTAGGGTCATACTCCTGAACTAAGTCTTAATTTAGGTTCACACTCCTGAACTAAACCTCAACTTAGGTCATACTCCTGAACTAAGCCCCTATTTAGGTTCATACTCCTGAACTAAGCTCCAACTTAGGGTCATACTCCTGAACTAAGTCTCAACTTAGGGTCATACTCCTGAACTATGTCTCAACTTAGAGTCATACTCCAGAACTAAGTCTCAACTTGGTTTAATACTCCTGAACTATGCCTCAATTTAGTTCATACTCCTGAACTATGTCCCAAATTAGGTTCATACTCCTGAACTAAGCCCCAACTTAGGGTCATACTCCTAAACTAAGTCTCAACTTAGGGTTATACTCCTGAATTAAGTCCCAACTTAGGGTTATACTCCTGAACTAAGTCTTAATTTAGTTTCATACTCCTGAACTAAACCTCAACTTAGATCATACTCCTGAATTAAGCCCTAAATTATGGTCATACTCCTGAACTAAGCCCCAAATTATGGTCCTACTCCAGAACTAAGTCCCAACTTAGGGTCATACTCCTGAACTAATTCTCAACTTAGTGTCATACTCCTGAACTTAGTCTCAACTTGGGGTCATACTCCTGTACTAAGTCTCAATTTAGATCCATACTCCAGAACTAAGCCACAACTTAGGGTCATACTACTGAACTATGTCTAAATATAGGTTCATACTCCTGAACTAAGTCTCAACTTAGGATCATACTCCTGAACTAAGTATAAATTTAGGTTCATACTCCTTAACATAGTCCCAACTTAGGGTCAAACTCCTGAACTCCTGAACTAAGTCTAAACTTAGGGTCATACTCCTGAACTAAGTCACAACTTAGGGTCATACTCCTGAACTAAGTTTCAACATTTGTCCATACTCCTGAACTAAGTCTTCATTTAGGGTCATACTCCTGAACTAAATCTCAACTTAGGGCCATACACCTGAACTAAGTCTCAACTTAGGGTCATACTCCTGAACTAAGTCCCAACTTAGGGTCATACTCCTGAACTATGTCTCAACTTAGGGTCATACTCCTGAACTAAATCTCAACTTAGAGTCATACTCCAGAACTAAGTCTCAACTTGGGTTCATACTCCTGAACTACGTCAAAATTTAGTTCATACTCCTGAACTAAGTCCCAACTTAGGTTCATACTCCTGAACTAAGCCCCAACTTAGGGTCATACTCCTGAACTAAGTCTCAACTTAGGGTTATACTCCTGAATTAAGTCCCAACTTAGGGTTATACTCCTGAACTAAGTCTCAATTTAGTTTCATACTCCTGAATAAAACCTCAACTTAGGTCATACTCCTGAACTAAGCCCCAACTTATGGTCATACTCCTGAACTAAGCCCCAAATTATGGTCATACTCCAGAAATAATCCCAACTTAGGGTCGTACTCCTGAACTAATTCTCAACTTAGTGTCATACTCCTGAACTAAGTCTCAACTTGGGGTCATACTCCTTAATTAAGTCTCAATTTAGGTCCATACTCCTGAACTAAGCCTCAACTTAGGGTCATACTCCTGAACTAAGTCAAAATTTAGGTTCATACTCCTGAACTAAGTCTCAACTTAGGATCATACTCCTGAACTAAGTCTAAATTTAGGTTCATACTCCTGAACATAGTCCCAACTAAGGGTCAAACTCCCTGAACTAAGTCTCAACTTAGGATCATACTCCTGAACTAAGTCTAAATTTAGGTTCATACTTCTGAACATAGCCCCAACTTAGGGTCAAACTCCTGAACTAAGTCTCAAGGTCATACACCTGAACTAAGTCACAACTTAGGGTCATACTCCTGAACTAAGTTTCAACTTTTGTCAATAGTCCTGAACTAAGTCTCCATTTAGGGTCATACTCCTTAACTAAGTCTCAACTTAGGGCCATACTCATGAACTAAGTCTAAATTTAGGTTCATACTCCTGAACTAAGTCTCAACTTAGGATTATACACTTGAATAAGTCTCAATTTAGGTTCATACTCCTGAACTAAGCCTCAACTTAGGGTCATACTCTTGAACTAAGTCTCAATTTAGGTTCATACTCCTGAACTAAGTCTCAACTTAGGATCATACACTTGAACAAAGTCTCAATTTAGGTTCATACTCCTGTACTAAGTCCCAACTTAGGGTCATACTCCTGAACTAAGTCTCAACATAGGGTTATACTCCTAAACTATGTCTCAATTTAGGGTCATACTCTTGAACTAAGTCTTAACTTAGGGTTATACTCCTGAACTAAGTCTCAATTAGGGTCATACTCCTTAACTAAGTCCCAACATAGGGTTATACTCCTGAACTAAGTCCCAACTTAGGGTCATACTCCTGAACTAAGTCTTAATTTAGGTTCACACTCCTGAACTAAACCTCAACTTAGGTCATACTCCTGAACTAAGCCCCTATTTAGGTTCATACTCCTTAACTAAGCTCCAACTTAGGGTCATACTCCTGAACTAAGTCTCAACTTAGGGTCATACTCCTGAACTATGTTTCAACTTAGAGTCATACTCCAGAACTAAGTCTCAACTTGGTTTCATACTCCTGAACTATGCCTCAATTTAGTTCATACTCCTGAACTATGTCCCAAATTAGGTTCATACTCCTGAACTAAGCCCCAACTTAGGGTCATACTCCTGAACTAAGTCTCAACTTAGGGTTATACTCCTGAATTAAGTCCCAACTTAGGGTTATACTCCTGAACTAAGTCTTAATTTAGTTTCATACTCCTGAACTAAACCTCAACTTAGATCATACTCCTGAACTAAGCCCAAAATTATGGTCATACTCCTGAACTAAGCCCCAAATTGTGGTCATACTCCAGAACTAAGTCCCAACTTAGGGTCATACTCCTGAACTAATTCTCAACTTAGTGTCATACTCCTGAACTTAGTCTCAACTTGGGGTCATACTCCTGAACTAAGTCTAAATTTAGGTCCATACTCCAGAACTAAGCCACAACTTAGGGTCATACTACTGAACTATGTCTAAATATAGGTTCATACTCCTGAACTAAGTCTCAACTTAGGATGATACTCCTGAACTAAGTATAAATTTAGGTTCATACTCCTTAACATAGTCCCAACTTAGGGTCAAACTCCTGAACTCCTGAACTAAGTCTAAACTTAGGGTCATACTCCTGAACTAAGTCACAACTTAGGGTCATACTCCTGAACTAAGTTTCAACATTTGTCCATACTCCTGAACTAAGTCTTCATTTAGGGTCATACTCCTGAACTAAGTCTCAACTTAGGGCCATACACCTGAACTAAGTCTCAACTTAGGGTCATACTCCTGAACTAAGTCCCAACTTAGGGTCATACTCCTGAACTATGTCTCAACTTAGGGTCATACTCCTGAACTAAATCTCAACTTAGAGTCATACTCCAGAACTAAGTCTCAACTTGGGTTCATACTCCTGAACTACGTCAAAATTTAGTTCATACTCCTGAACTAAGTCCCAACTTAGGTTCATACTCCTGAACTAAGCCCCAACTTAGGGTCATACTCCTGAACTAAGTCTCAACTTAGGGTTATACTCCTGAATTAAGTCCCAACTTAGGGTTATACTCCTGAACTAAGTCTCAATTTAGTTTCATACTCCTGAACTAAACCTCAACTTAGGTCGTACTCCTGAACTAAGCCCCAACTTATGGTCATACTCCTGAACTAAGCCCCAAATTATGGTCATACTCCAGAACTAATCCCAACTTAGGGTCGTACTCCTGAACTAATTCTCAACTTAGTGTCATACTCCTGAACTAAGTCTCAACTTGGGGTCATACTCCTTAATTAAGTCTCAATATAGGTCCATACTCCTGAACTAAGCCTCAACTTAGGGTCATACTCCTGAACTAAGTCAAAATTTAGGTTCATATTCCTAAACTAAGTCTCAACGTAGGATCATACTCCTGAACTAAGTCTAAATTTAGGTTCATACTCCTGAACATAGTCCCAACTAAGGGTCAAACTCCCTGAACTAAGTCTCAACTTAGGATCATACTCCTAAACTAAGTCTAAATTTAGGTTCATACTTCTGAACATAGCCCCAACTTAGGGTCAAACTCCTGAACTAAGTCTCAAGGTCATACACCTGAACTAAGTCACAACTTAGGGTCATACTCCTGAACTAAGTTTCAACTTTTGTCCATAGTCCTGAACTAAGTCTCCATTTAGGGTCATACTCCTTAACTAAGTCTCAACTTAGGGCCATACATATGAATTAAGTCTCAATATAGGGTCATACTCCTGAACTAAGTCCCAACTTAGGGTCATACTCCTGAACTATGTCTCAACTTAGGGTCATACTCCTGAACTAAGTCTCAACTTAGGATCATACTAATGAACTAAGCCCCAACTTAGGTCCATACTCCCGAACTAAGCCCCAACATAGGTTCATACTCCTGATCTAAGTCTAAACTTAGGGTCATACTCCTGAACTAAGTCTCAATTTAGGTTCAAACTCTTGAACTAAGCCTCAACTTAGGGTCATAATCCTGAACCA
Organism: Adenophora triphylla var. japonica; assembly: GCA_022495995.1. NCBI lineage: Eukaryota > Viridiplantae > Streptophyta > Magnoliopsida > Asterales > Campanulaceae > Adenophora > Adenophora triphylla. The sequence continues at coordinate 21,931 of JAFEMH010005336.1, forward strand.
AGTCTCTACTTTAGGTTCATACTCCTGAACTAAGTCTCAATTTAGGTTCATACTCCTGAACTATGTCTCAACTTAGGATCATACTCCTAAACTAAGTCTCAATTTAGGTTCACACTCTTGAACTATGTCCCAACTTAAGGTCATACTCCTGAACTAAGTTTCAACTTAGGATCATACTCCTGAACTAAGTCTCAACTTAGGGTATTACTCCTTAACTAAGTCTCAACTTAGGTTCATACTCCTGAACTAAGTCTCAACTTAGGGTCATACTCCTGAACTAAGCCTCACTTTAGGGTCATACTCCTGAACTAAGTCTTAACTTAGGGTTATAATCCTGAACTAAGTCCCAACTTAGGGTCATACTCATGAACTAAGCCTCAACTAAGGGTCATACCCATGAACTAAGTCTCAACATAGGTTCATACTCCTTAACTAAACCCCAACTTAGGTTCATACTCCTGAACTAATCCATTACTTAGATTCATACTCCTTAAGTAAGTCTCAACTTAGGGTCATACTCCCGAACTAAGTCTCAACTTAGGTTTATACTCCTGAACTAATCCCTAACTTAGGTTCATACTCCTGAACTATGGGTCATACTTAGGTTTATACTACTGAACTAATCCCTAACTTAGGTTCATACTCCCGAACTAAGTCTCAACTTAGGCTCATAATCCAAAACTAAGTCCCAACTTAGGTTCATAATCCTGAACTAAGTCCCAACTTAGGGTCATACTCCTGAACTAAGTCTCAATTTAGGTTCATACTCCTGAACTAAACCTCAACTTAGGTCATACTCCTGAACTTAGCCCCAACTTAGGTTTATACTCCTGAACTAAGACCTAACTTAGGGTCTTACTCCTGTACTAAGTCTCAACTTAGGGTCATACTCTTGAATTATGTCTCAACTTGGGGTCATACTCCTGAACTAAGTCTCAACTTAGGGTCATACACCTGAACTTAGTCTTAACTTAGGGTCATACTCCAGAACTAGGTCTCAACTTAGGTTCATACTCCAAAACTAAGCCCCAACTTAGGTTCATACTCCTGAACTAAGTCTCAACTTAGGGTCATACTCCTGAACTAAGTCTCAACTTAGGGTCATACTCCTGAACTAAGTCTCAAATTAGGTTCATACTCCTGAACTAAGTCTTAATTTAGGTTTATACTCCTAAACTAAGTCCCAATTTAGGTTTATACTCCTGAACTAAGACTCACTTAGGTATAGACGCCTTCAAATAGTCTCACTCAGGCTGAACGCCTACAAATAGTTCCCCACCGGTCGAGGCCCCTTAAAATTGCCTTCACACACGAACTACGATTGGCTTGATTCCCACTCAGGGATACGTAGGAATCCTATCAAAGGGTCCAGCTGTCAGACCAACCTGGTCACTTATCTCTTCCCTCCCGACGAGCAGTCTAGATTAGGATTCTTATTTTTTTATAGACGACCCCACTTCCATCGTAAGTGACGTCGCCGAGGGGCTTCTGTAAGTACCTCAATCCAGACGGCTCTCCATCCGAGCATATGGAAAATACCAAGACTGAACTTCCAGAGGTCATAACTTCTTTCATACGGACTCCGATTGAGACGTGCCATATATGGTTTGAAATCTCTCGACGAGAACTAGATTACAATAATGTCCGTACGGACCACTTTGCAATGTAAGATGTGTCCGTACAGACACTTATGTCAACATGCCAAAATCATTGCAAAATATCCACAAAGTCCACAATATTCCCTGAAAGCCAGGAAAACCAAAAAACTGTAATTGCACAAAGGTCCGTACGGACCACTTTGCAATTTTTTGAGGCCTATAAATAGAAGGCTCCCCCTCCCATTTCTTTCACACCTCAACCTTCTACTATCTCCCCTAGCCTTTAGGCACATTTCTAGGCAATTTCGGCCTCTTTCGGTCCTTTTCGAGGCCTCCCGAGCCTTCGCGAGGCATTCCAAAGCCCTCCCGAAGCGATTCCGGTCGATCCCGGTCCATCCCGATCGACCTCCCGATGTCCCTCTAGCCCTATTCATCCCAAGCCAAAACTCCAAAACCCCAAATGGCTCAAACCGTTCCAAACCCGCGAGTCCAAACAAGTGTGAACGAGTGCTAATTAGGGGAGGTTCTGTCAGAGTGAGTGCAGAATTTCTCTCCTCTTTAGATCCCCCGAGTGTGATACCAAGAGTTAATTAGGGGAGATTTTGCCATTAGTGAGGGCGAAACCTCTCTCCTCTTTAAACACCCTCAACCACACACGTTCCCCCGAGGAAGATAGACACAAACCAACATTGGTATAATCTCCTTCCGCATATTTAAATACTGCTATAATTTCAGTCTTTAAATACTTTACAGGTTTAAATTTACTGCTTATAATAAAAAAATTTACTATTCACGCAGACCCAAATCGTACAAATGATCCCACAAGACCTTCCATTGCACTATGGAGGTCTGACGGTGATAGGGATTTGTTAATATTCCCGCACTGTTTTTCAATTATTTAATTAATGCATTTTATTTAAAAGCACATACACACCCAACATTTAAAGAAAGAAGGGTATCGAAAGACTCGTGTATACGAGGCGACTCGGGTGAGCTCAAATATCTCTTCCCGAGGCGTAACCTGACCTCCGAACTCAAAATCTCATCACACAACAAAACAAAACAAAACAAAAACAGGCATTTTCTCAATGTTTTGGGCATAATCAAAACGGCGTGGCGACTCTACAAAACAAAAAGCAGCAACGGGCCACCTGACTTTGAGATGTCGTCTGCACGTTGGATCAGGTAATTTCAACCTTATGAAGAGTATCAAGAGCTCACCCAAAGTGACTCATATCAACGAGTCTTCCTAATTGAAAATGTGTGTGTGTGTGTGTGTGTGTTTACTCAAAATAAGCAAATAAAGGTTTTAGAAAACTTGTGCATCTTTAGAAATCGGTTTCAAGCAGAAAATAATAAAAGGGAAAGGGTTTTCACATGTAATATTGAAGAAATGCACAAGACAGATCATAAGTTGTTACTTGGCATAACAAGCCATGTGGATTTCCTAATGGCACCACATGGTCCCAAAGGTGCCATGCGGCTCCTTTTGCCTCTAAGTTAGAATGTGTCAAAATAGAAAGAACTGCAAATAAATAAGAAGTAATTGAACCTGAATTTGATTAGATAGTAATTCGAAGGGGATTACATAAACATCATGCCTCAATCCCCAAAGCATGTCTTAATAACAAATATATGGTTACATGCTATCATGGGAATATAAACCAATTAGTATCAAAGGAGATCCAAACGATGAAATAGAGCAACTAATTAACTAGAAGAGATACATATTGATAATTTCATATTAAGAGATTTACATAGGAAATCACATCAACCCCATGGATTCATTAGTTAAGCATACTTAATCACCAAGTTAATGGTTATACTCTCATAGGAATATAAATCAATTGGTATCATGTGTAATTTCACAACATGGAGTGGATAGTAGACAACAACAAGTAAACTTACACTATATCATTTAACCATAAAATCAATGATATGATAAATTAGAGTAACAACATTAAGAGTAAGTGAAGGGAGAAGGATAGTTTGCCAATGATTTAGCTAACCAATGTTCACTTCTATCTTCTTTGAGTTGTAGCTTGAGATAGGTTTTTATCCAAAATCATCTATGAGTTTTGATTTTGGTAAGAGAGAGAGTGAGATTGTGTGTGGGATTAAAACATTTGCATCGGCCATCTTGTCAAATAGTCCACGACCACTACCAAATGCTTCATGTTTCCTCTCGCTGTGGGGAATGATTCGATCAAATAAATTCCCCACATATCAAATGGCTAGGTTGGGACAACTAAGGTTTGTTAAGTTGAAGTAAGCTTGTGAATGTCTACAAATCGCTGGCATTTATCATATTTCACACATAATCCTCTACATCTTTTCTCATGGTTGGCCAATAAAATCCTTGGAACCCAATCTTGTCCGCGAGGGTGTGGGCACCAGGATAGCCGTTTGTAAGTACCCCATTATGGATCAAGTCCTCTTCGAATGCACAAAAAAGGACTTACCGGGACTTCGCAGTGATAACAAGACGTTAAATGGGCTTCCGACATTATTTGATAATTCTAAGTAAGGAAGGTTTATTATGCTGAAATTCAGACTCAGTGGGTTCCAAGGATTTTATTGGCCAACCATGAGAAAAGATGAAGATGATTATGTGTGAAATGTGATAAATGCCAGCGATTTGTAGACATTCACAAGTTCACTTCAACTTAACAAACCCTGGTTGTCCCAACCTAGCCATTTGATATGTGGGGAATTTATTTGATCGAATCATTCCCCACAGCGAGAGGAAACATGAAGCATTTGGTAGTGGTCGTGGACTATTTGACAAGATGGCCGATGCAAATGTTTTAGCAAGTATAACAGAGGATAGTATAATCAATTTTGCTCACGATGACATATGGTGCAGATTTGGTATACTTTGCATCATCATCTCCGACAACGACACTCAACTCTCGAAGAAATTCATAGCAGAATGCGAAAGAATGACGGTGGGGCATAGGAAATTTTTGGTCCCAAAGGAGGCAACAAGGGTGAAAAACAGCTAGAGGGGGGGGGTGAATAGCTGTTATAAATTTTTCGACCCTTTTTTTAAAATAAACCTCTTGCTTACAAAACCATACTTGCAATGTATCAAAACTGCAAGTGATGTTTGTAAAATGCACAACGGAATTTCTAAGTAACAGAGTGAGGTTTGAGAGTGTGGTTTAGAAAATAGTAAAATGAGGTTTGACAATGATTAACTTTAAAAACAATTCTCAAATCTGGTAAACCTATTAATATCAAACAGATAAGACAAATTAGTTTGAACTTTGAACAATAAAGAAAATGCAAAAATTAAGAACACAAGATTTGGAGTGGTTCAATCGTAAATGATCTACGTCCACTACCAAGATGGTTAGTCTTGGATTTTCTAACTACTAGATTTTATATTAGACGATGAGAGAGATTACAAGGTTACAAGAATAAAACTCAAATCTAAAATTTAAACAATGAAGGAAATCCTAGACCTTAATCGGTGTATCTCAAATGATTTAATCTATATGATTAATCAAGTGAGGTGTGTGTGTGTGTGTGTGATTATCAAGATTTAAGGCTCTTTAGATATGTATGATTTAGAGTTCAATAAATCTGTTGTTACAAAGGCTTGATTTTCTGGGCTTGGAAATTTGTTCTCGAAGCTATGAAGGATGAAGATGAAGATTCAAAGGATTCTGGAAGTTTGGAAGTTTTTTCAAATCTTCAAAGGACTCTCTCAAATAGATATTGTCATGCAATCTTCAAATGGATAAGTTTGGGATAATAATTGGAAGTTTCTTCAAATCTTCAAAGGACTCTCTCAAATAGATATTCTCAAGCAATCTTCAAATGGATAAGTTTGGGATATTTATACCCATGTACCAAAGAGTAGCCGTTTCGAACAGCTGTAGCAAGTACAGTGTTGGCGCGATCTGATTGCTCCACATGTCCACTTTTGTCCTTTTTTTCAGAAGTTTTTGATAAGGTTGTACATACCTCACATGACATTCTAGAAAGAAGGACACGTGTCACCTTTTCAAAATTCCTTTAAACTCTGAGTGACCGTTAGTCACATTGATTGAAATCGTAGTTAACTTAACGTTGCTGACGTTGATGAATCAATCAAAGGTGGTCCAATTCTTCAAGTCTTCAATCATTGGATGAGGTTGGTGAGATGCGATTTTAAGAAGTGCGGTCTCACAGATGAGGTTTACCTTGCGTTTTGCTGAGTGCAGTTTCATGATGAGGTTTGCACAAGCGGTTTGCTAAGCGCGGTTTCATTCATGAGTTTGCACTAGCACTGCGGTTTTTCATGACTTTAAAACCTCTTGACTTCAAGCCTCATGTCCAATGCATTTGAGACAGTCTTCAAGCCTAAATAATCCTATTCTATAAATTGGACTTGTACTAAAAAATTGAAGTCTAAGCTTCATTATATATGGGCCTAAAGTCCATAAAATATAGATGAGGTTATGGTAACAATCAAATTAAAGGTGGCAAGGTGGGCTAAAGTATACATACCCAACTATCTTTCCCTATTTGATTGATACTATTACCTACTATAGCAAAGGCAAAAACATTGTACTTGGTAAAAACATGTCCATAATAATTAACATGGTATTTCATGTCCCAAGTCAATGCACACACTAGTCTAAGTTTTAGATTTCTATATTAATGAAAGATATAAAACTTACAAAGTGAAAGTATAGAAGTGAATTAAGTGCATACATAAAAAATATGAGTTTAAGTACATGTGCATGAGGTTTAAAAAAATACATTCATTGTTCTACAAACAAGTGATTTGAATTAATAAAGTTTTGGAATCAACAATGATGCATTCTTTCATTACTGCCTTCAAAGAGGTTTGGAAATACAATTACAAGTAGGAATGAAAAATAACAAAACAGTAAAACAAAACAAAAAGAAGTAAAAAAATTACAAGGAAGTGCGGTTTTATTGAGGGGGTTGGAATGGAATAACTTGCTGAGAATATAAGTCTACAAAATTTTGAGCAGGAGGTCCATTCATAACTTCATCTTCAATTGGGGCTCCTAAATAGTTAAATGCAGAATTCTCAGCCCTCAAGGTTCTTCTTAGTCTTCTAACCTCTTCCTGAGTCATTCCTTGAGTAGCTTCCACTCCCCTCAAGGCAATCACCACACTGATTACTCTTGCACTATTGGCTCCAACCGCTCTAGTCTTTGCTTGCATTGAGTCCAATACTGACCTCATGTCAGTTTCCTGATGCGGTCTTGAGCTTCTTATTTCTTCAAAAATTTCATCCTTGAGTCTTCCAAGGATAGACTCCAAAGAGTTACGGAATAAATCTAATAGCTCGTGAAGGCATTCTTTAAGTTTCTCTTTGGAGACTGCATCTTCCAGTGCTTGTAAAACTCCAGCAGTCAAATCATTTTTGAATTTAGAGAAACAGGCTTCAGCTGAGAGTCTTTGACAATCTTTGTTGTATCTCCCTTAATGGCATCATCAAAGGAGCTCTTAAGCATAGCCAACTCAAGGGTTTGAGAGTGCACCTGCTCCTAGAGACTGCGGTTTGAAGCAACCAATTTTATCATATGGCCTTGGTTTGAATGAAGTTGGCCCTGTATGATATGGAGTGCATTTAGAAGCTGGAGAAATCTGAAGGAGGGGTTGAGGAGGATGGAATATTTGAGAAAAATGGAGGAGGTTTGGGGTATGGTTGAGATAAGGGATGAGGTTTAAGTTATGGATGAGGTTTGAGTTATGAGTGCGGTTTGGGTTAGGGTGCGGTTTGATTGAAGTGAGAGGTGAGGTTTTGGAATATATGGGAAATTATGATTGAGTGGGGTTGAGGTTGTGTAGGTGGGGTGGGGTAGGAAGTGTATGGATTGGAAGTGTTTGGGTTACAGTTTAAATAGGTAGTATTTGGGGTACAATTTCGGTGGTTGGAGGAATTCTGGAATTTTGGGGAACTGCAGTTTGAGGTAGGGTGATGAGTGAACCGCAGTTGATTAGGGTTGAGTTTGTGAAGGTGAGGTTGATAGGCTGGAAATATGTGGAAGTGAGGAAGTTGGAGGATGGATATGCGGCTGAGGTGAAGGTGGAGGAGTTTGAGGTGTGGGTTTCCTAAGGTTGGATGGAGGATGAAATAGATGAATTTTGGAATTTAGAGGAGGTTCAGTAAAGAACACTGAATCCTCAGTCCACTCCTCCATCATAGCTATAATGGGGTTGATTGGATGAGATCTATGAAGAGGGTTAGGTTCATCATCATCACTGGAGACTCTCCTAGTGGTTGTGGAGATAGCAGGCCCAGCTGATGGTTGGGAAGACCAATCTTTGAAGGCAGGAGGGAGAGGGATTTTCTAGTCCTGGAATGGGAGGTCTGGATTGTTACAATCAATATAAGAAGAGGAGGAGGATTCCTTGTTGAAGTAAGAATCAGTCTCTCCAGCCATAGGTTTTATGAGGTGGCCAAACTCATCAAACATTCCAAAAATTTTGGCCAACCTCTTGGAAATATAGTTAAACTTCTACACTCCCCTTCTAACATCTTATATGGTTTTATGATAGGACTTCCCTTTTATAGATGACTTTCTAGAGACCATCTTTATCCTTCTTTTGGGAGTCTCCCCATGAACCTCAGCATCATCATGCGGTTCAGAAGAAGAGTGCGGTCTGGGGGATGACTCCGGTTAGGGGGGAGGATGCGGTTTGGAATTTACTTCTTCATTTTCTTCTTCATCTCCAACCTCTTCAGCCATTCTCTCAACCTCTTCTTCAAATCCTTCATCTACCATTGGTTCATCCTCTAACACCAATTTCTTTTTTAGCTTCTTGGCCCTACTTGGCTTACCAATAGAGATTCCACGCGATTTGGGAGTTAGTGCGGTCTTGGTTTTCTTTTGGGGAGGTTCAGCCTTGTCTTTCCCCTTCCTTGCTTTCTTCATCACTTTGCCTATAGCAGTATTTGTGGTTTCTGGATTCATTGCTACATAGGGCTCCTTGGATGAAAGGGTATCTCTATTCCAAATTTCCTTGTAGGTGTCATCTCCATTCTTGTACCTGAATGCATGACAAACACTTCGGTCAAGGGATTCTTCACTAGATGACCAATCAACCATTAACTCTGGATTTCGCTTCCTGTGCTCCTCCAAATGCTCATAGTTGCCAAAGATTGCGGTCAGGAGCCTGCAGAAGGGCCTCCATCTTTGATCAGCACCTCTTCTCATGGATTTATAGAGGTCAATATGTGAAGATAATTCCCTCATGAGTATCTTGGGCTAATGAAGAGGAATCTATAAGAAGATAGCTGAGCAATACATCCATTGCTGGCTAATGAAGTTATTGTGGTTTCCATTCTTTCCACAGATGGACTTCCCAGTCAAAAAGCACAGGTGGGACATCAACTCTCCAAAATCCTTCATAGGGACTACTTTTTACTTCCTAGTTTGTGTGGGCAATCCAGCAGTTGTGGAAGCAGTTAAATCCTGAACTACTTAGGATATACTTTCTTCAGCCTTGGGTACATTAATTTTGTAAGTGTCCCTGATGTCCATGTAATCTATGGTCACGTCCATCCCTTGCACATTTGCGGTCAAACAAGGTATTGACTTGCCATTTCCTAAGTCTCTCTGCGCAGAAGTAGCATTGGCATAAAATTGATCCACATAGGAGGGGATGGTGAAGTGATGCTTCTTGTTGAAAAGGGGAAAGACTCTAGAGGCCTTCATCTTCCTTATCATCTCTCTTCTCAAGGAATCTTGCATCAACTCTTCTTCCCTAATTTCCCAACCTGGAAGAAAGAAATGGGGATCCTAAAAAAAAATCACTAAGTTAGATCTGTTTGAAGAAGTCACAGTTCACCTGCAGTTTAAGCACAACTACGATTTAGCAATAGTGCAGTTGAGAAAGTGATATTTCTCAACTACTAAGTGAACTATGAATTTTATACATGCAATATGACAAGTGTAGAAAATAGCATGCAGTTTAGATAGAATGCAGTTTTAACATTATTATGAAAATAAGAAGCATCACATCCAACAGTTAGAGAAAATGAAAAGCAACATGCGGTTTCAAATAATAGCAACATGTGGTTTCAACATGCGGTTTAACCGTGAAGTTTAACTTATGTGGTTTTACCATGCGGTTTTACTGTAAGGAAAACATGCTGTTTCTAGCAAGAAAATATGAGGTTTTTAGAGATGAGGTTCTAAGGTATATCCAAAGTAAAAATTTCAAAAAATCTAAGTATGAAAAACATGATTTAGAAATCATACAATCCAACATATAGCAATTTTCTGAAAACTGATATGAACAGCATATGAATATACAAAAAACATGAAGAACACCAAGAACAGAGGCAAGATAAATTTCACCAAAATCAGCATATAATATATCAAAATGATCCTTAAAGGTTGTAGAACAACAATATAAGAGCAAAAATATAACTTTTTGTCCAGAATCATCATGAAAGCATAAAGAACAGAAAGTGGGTTTTCTAAAACCCAAAAACTGTAAATCCTAAAATTAGCAACCTAGATATGTATAGATCATCAAATAAACTACAAAATTAGAATTAATACTGCAGTATGAGCAACACCCAACAAAAATCAATCAAAATGATTAAGAAATGAAGGTTTAAACAACCAAAATGTATTTCAGCATACAAAGGGTTTCTTACAAGTTCAACACTGGCGATTTTGCAAAAATCAAGTATTAAGGGTTAGAAACATACCATATCATTGACTGCTTTTATGTTCTTTAGGGACTCTAGGAATTTTGGGAACAACAGGTTCTCTTGTTCTTTTTGGTTCCATGGATTGAATTTTAGCAAGTGAGGGAGTATAGAGAGAGAAAGTGCATGTAAACATGAAAGTATTGCTTATAGAGAGTTGGAAGAAGAAGAAGAAGAAGAAGAAGAAGAAGAAGAAGAAGAAGAAGAAGTGTAGCATGAAAATGGTTTTATATAGGTGCTCCTTGGGTGGTGTGAAAATAGGAGATGATGATTCCACTATCCCACTAAGTGAACCACCATAACGGTACGACCCTTTCACCTCCTTCACGTAGCCCTATGATGAATGATGTGAACGGTTTAAGGAAATATTCCTTTAGCATTAAATGCAATTATATTTCAAAAAAAACGTGGGAAAATAATTGCAAAAGTATCCTTATACACTTAATTTGTCTCAAAAAAAAGACAAGGACCAAATAATAAATATAGAAGACTTACATGGGTCCACATGGCATGCAGTTTGGTATAATAAACAAAAATAATAATGATTTTTTTTAAGTAAAGAAAATATCAAACCGCTTGCTGAAGCTTCTTCAAAGCTAAGAAATGAAAAACATTGATATTTCTCAAAGTGTTGAAATGCGATTTATGATCATGAAGTCTTGATGCACGCAGTTGAGAGCATGCGGTTGAGTGCATCCGGCTTGGTTCATGCATTTTCAACAAGGGTGAGGTTTTGAAACCTCAACAGTTTTATAACCTAAACAACATACTTAACACAGAAGTTAGTAACAAAAAATATGTGGACTTATTTAAGTTCAAGCATACCCATTTCTCCTCTAAGGAATGTAAACCTCTTGGAGTTAAGAGCTTTTGTGAGGATGTCAGCAATTTGATTTTCTATCCCCACATGCTCTAAATGGATGTTCCCTTTTTCCACATGGTATTTGAGGAAATGATACTTGATGTCTATGTGTTTGGTTTTTGAGTGCATGACAGGGTTGTTGGAGACTGAAATTGTTGAGGTATTGTCACACATAATTGGGCAATTTCCCTTATTGATTCCATAGTCCACCAACTGTTGCTTCATCCAAAGTATTTGACAATAACAACTTCCAGCAGCAATATATTCAGCCTCTGTAGTTGAAACTAAAACTGAGGCTTTCTTTTTGCTGGCCCAAGCAACTAGTCTATATCCAAGGAAGTGACATGTTCCACTAGTGTTTTTCCTGTCTATGGTACAAGCTGCATAATCTGCATCTGAATAACCTTCAAGTTCGAAATTCGAATCATTGGAATACCAAAGTCATATATTAGTAGTTCCAGAGAGATAGGGAATTATACGCTTGACCACACTTAAGTGTGCTTCTCTAGGATCAGCTTGATAACGAGCACAAACGCAAACACTAAACATAATATCTGGTCTACAAGCAGTTAAATAAAGTAATGAGCCAATCATACCTCGATAAAGGTTTGATCAACCTTTTTACCTTTTAAGTCTTTATGAAGTTTATTGCTATTAACCATGGGAGTATCATATGCTTTAGCATTTTCAAGTCCAAACTTCTTGATTAACTCCTTTGTATATTTGGCTTGTTTGAGGAAAATTCCTTCGTCACATTGTTTGATTTAGAAGCCCAAAGAAGAATGTCAATTCTCTTATCATGCTCATCTAAACTTGCTTTTCATTAGCTTTTCAAAACGCTTACACAATAATTCATTAGTAGAACAAAAAATAATATCATCAACATATATTTGGAAATGCAAATAATGATTATTATATTTAGCAATGAATAAAGTTGTATCGATTTTACCACGTTTGAAGCCTTTTTTTTAGAAGAAATTTTGATAGAGTTTCATACCATGGCCTTAGAGCTTGTTCGAGTTCATACAAAGCCTTTGGGAGCTTGTAGACATGATTTGGAAATTTTGTGTCTTCAAATCCTGGAGGTTGAGCCACATACATGGTTTCTTGAAGTTCACCATTGAGGAAAGCACTCTTAACGTCCATTTGATAAAGCTTGAAACATTTTTAAGATGCATAGGCCAAGAAAATCCTGAAGGTTATAGTGCATTCCTTTGTCATATAAATGAGAAATTGATAGGAGATTGTGCTTGAGTCCTTCAACAAGTGAAACCTTCTCAATGGTGAGGCTTCATTTTCTTATTTTTCCATAGCCTATTGTTTTTCCTTTGTTTTTGTCACCAAAGGTTACAGATGGACCGCTTGCTTCAATGACATTTTCCAATAAAGATCTATCTCCAGTCATGTGTCTTGAACATTCACTGTCAAGATACCATTCACTTGAATTTGCCTTAGAGTGACCAGCCATTAAGCAGGGGACCTGAAAATTAAACACTTAAAAATGAGGTCCCATTTATTCTTTTGGGTCTTGAGGTTAGTATCTTTTGATAACCCACACCTGTTTGACAGAAGGAGGATTATGTTTTCTGGCATTAGGTGTGAACCTCAAAACGCACTCTACAGCCTTGTGACTAGAATCATCACACACAGAGCAGTGGTGAAAGTTGTAAGTAAACAGAGATTTAACATACTCTTTACTTTTCTTAGGATCAGCATTTGTTTTTGGGGCAGAGGTTTTAGCCATTACGAAAGTTGTCATTTTAGGGTTGATCGCGATTTTTCTAGGGACGCTCATCATAGCTTTGAAAGCAGGATGTGCGCTCGAAGAATAAGAGCGATCAACCACAAATGGAACCTCATCAGCGGTTTCATCCTTTGAATCTTTTCCTTTCATTTCGAATTTTTTCTCAAACTGTTTCTTATGGTGGACATAGTGGATGTTAAGTTTAGCCTTTAGCTCCTGTCCTTTACCCTTTGAATCAGAATGCTTTCCTTAGGAATTTCATGAGTTTTCTTTGAAAAATCCTCATTCTTTCCACAACAAGATGCACTCTTCAAATTGTCACCAGTTTGGAATCCCAAGCCTTCTTTGTCATCACTAGACTTTTGGGATTCAAGAATTTGATCCATGGTAACACGAGATTTTTGGTCCACTCATCAAATACCTTTTGGAGGTCATTGTTTTGAGCAACCAAGTCATCGTTTCTAATTTGAAGTGCATCAACCTTGGTTTCCATAGTGAGGTTTAGTTTAGTAAGAGGAGACATGATTTTGATTTGGTCCTTCAGAAGTGTAACTTCATGCCTCAATACAGTTTTCTCCGTCTTAAGCTTGGTAATTTCATCAGTTCCTAAATATAAAGCTTTCTTAACATTTTCAAATTTTTGGATCATCACTTCAGCTTTCTTGAACATCTCTTCATGTTCCATGGGAGAGACCTCTTCCACCTTTTTCAAAACATTTGGAGTGGAAGTGATTTTTGAAGGTCTTTCATTTTTGTTTGGAAAAATGGGACGAGAGTAAGAACTATTTCCAATCTTGTAACTTGGAGTAACTTTCAAATCAGCATAGTCCTCACTACTAGCCCTAATCTTGGTTTTTTAGGCGAAACCTCTTCTTCCATATCAAGCGACTCGGCTGAATCATTATCTGAATCATTAGAAGCATCCTTGGCAACAAAGAAGAGATTAACCTCTTCGGTTTCATCTTCGCTTCCTACATCAGAATCAGTTTCAATTCAAGTAGCTAGCTCTTTTGAGTTCTCTTCCTCAGCAACCATTCCCTTATGACGAGAAAATTTCTCAGGGAAGATTTTCTTTTTCATGTATTCAAATATTGGCTGTGGACACTCAAAAGAAAAGTGACCAGGCATTCTACAGTTGTATCATACGAGGTCACACTTTTTCTTTGTATCAGCAGCCTTAGAAAAAGTTGTTAGAGGTTTGCCTTTTGAAAATGTTTTTTGAGGTTTTTTGAAATTTTTGAAACCTTTTTACAGACATGGAAAATTCATCATCATCCATATCGATGAGTTATGAGGTTGGAATAGAGGAATATGAGTTTTGCTTAGACGTAGAAGGTTTCTCCACATCTTCAATAACATACATAGAAAGTGTTTTGACTTTTCCTTCAACCTCTTCAATATGATCCATCTTGAGTTCATGGACATTAAGATTTGCATACTAGTTACTTAGAATCCAATTATTTAAATCTTTAGAGTCCTCAAGAGAAGTGGCTTTATTAACCCATCTTGAACTCATTGCAGCAAGAAATATCATATTGATTTCTTTGTCACTTAAAACCTTTCCAAGAGATAGACAATAGTTTACTACCTCAACATAGCGATCATAAGTTTGATGCAAGGTTTCGTTGGGTTTTCTGTTGAAGTTGTTGTATCTTCTTTCAACAGAAAATTTCTTGTTTTTCCTTGCAGAGATCATCTCCTTCAAGGTAGCTTTCAATTGCATCCCACATCTCTTTTGTGGTTTTGCATTTCATGACTTTTTGAAGAGTTGAAACATTCAATGTGCTAGTGATGATATGTCTAGCTTTGATATCCAAAGCAACTAATCTTTTTCTTCATCTATCCATTTAGCTTTCAGTTTCTTGACTTCTGGGGTCTCAGTGTTGGTGGCAGGATTGGTGTTGGCCTTCATGGGAACAAAAGGGCCATTAATCACGCAGTCCACCAGCATCTCATAAGTGGTTTCCAAATGAATCAGCATTCGAGTCTTCAAGATGTCAAAGTGGTATTCATCCAGTAAAGGAATGTGTGAGTAGTTAATCATTGTCATGGTTTTTGAGTTTGTTGTGATGAATCGACACCCAAGTTGTTAAGCTTGAAAAACAAAAATGTTTTATAAAGGTGTTTTGCTCTGATACCACTTGTTGGTCCCAAAGGAGGCAACAATGGTGAAAATAGCTAGAGGGAGGGTGAATAGTTGTTACAAATTTTTCGACCCTTTTTCAAAAAAAACGTCTTGCTTACAAAACCACTCTTTCAATGTATCAAAATCGCAAGTGAGGTTTGTAAAATGCATAGCGGAATTTCTAAGTAATAGAGTGAGGTTTTAGAGTGAGGTTTAGAAAACAGTAAAATGAGGTTTAACAATGATTAACTTTAAACACAATTCTAAAATCTGGTAAACCTATTAAGATCAAACAGATAAGACAAATTAGTTTGAACTTTGAACAATAAAGAAAATGCAGAAATTAAAGAACACAAGATTTCGAGTGGTTCAATCGTAAATGATATATGTCCACTACCAAGATGGTTAGTCTTGAATTTTCTGAGTACTAGATTTTATATTAAACGATGAGAGAGATTACAAGATTACGAGAATCAAACTCAAATCTAAAATCTAAACAATGAAGGAAATCCTAGACTATAACTGGTGTATCTCAAATGATTTAATCTATGTGATTAATCAAGTGAGGCATGTGTGTGTGATTATCAAGATTTAAGGCTCTTTAGATCTGTGTGATTTAGAGCTCAATAAATCTGGTGTTACAAAGACTTGAATTTCTGGGCTTGAAAATTTGTTCTTGAAGCTATGAAGGATGAAGATGAAGATTCAAAGGATTCTAGAAATCTGGAAGTTTCTTTAAATCTTCAAAGGACTCTCTCAAATGGATATTCTCAAGCAATTTTCAAATGATGAAGTTTTGGGGTATTTACCCATGTACAAAAAAGTAATCGTTTGGAACAGCTTTCGCAAGTACAGTGTTGGCACGGTCTGATTGCTCCACGTGTCCACTTTTGTCCTTTTGTTCACAAGTTGTTGATAAGGTTGTACGTACCTCACACGACATTTTGGAATGAATGAGACCTGTCACCTTTTCAAAATTATTTTAAACTCTAAGTTACCGTTAGTCACGTTAATTTAACTCGTAGTTAACTCAACGTTGCTGATGTGGATCAATCAATCAAAGGTGGTCCAATTCTTCAATTCTTCAATCATTGGATGAGGTTGGTGAGATGCGGTTTTAAGAAGTGCGGTCTCACAGATGAGGTTTGCCTTGCGGTTTGCTGAGTGCGGTTTCATGATGAGGTTTGCACAAGCGGTTTGCTAGGCGCGGTTTCATTCAAGAGGTTTGCACTAGCACTGTGGTTTTGCATGACTTTAAAACCTCTTGACTTGAAATCTCATGTCAATTGCATTTGTGTCAGTCTTCAAGCCTAAATAATCCTATTTTATAAATTGAACTTGTACTAAAAAATTGAAGTCTAAGCTTCATTACATATGCGCCTAAAGTTCAGAAAATATAGATGAGGTTACGGTATCAATCAAATTAAAGCTAAAGCAAGGAGAGTTAAAGTATACATACCCAACAGAAATCAGTAGTTGCTTATCCATAGGGAAATGGCCAGGCCAAGGATGTGAAGAAACTGGTTTTATCGGACTTGAATAAAACATGGACGGACAAGGCGTACATTGGTTAGATGAACTTTAAACCATACTTTGGGTAGTCCGCACCACAATCAGAAATGCCACTGGAGAACCCCCATTTTCTCTCACTTATGTTTAAAGAGATATGGATCCCGCCATGGTTGCCCTCCCCGCATACAGAGTCATCCACGTTGATGAGGTCATGATTGCTGAAACAAGAAGGTGCGATCTGGATGACTTGGTAGAAAGAAGGATAAGATCAAGAGAAAATTGGTCAAGTACAAGCAAAGCGCCAAAAAGCATCACGACGTAAGGGTGAACAGGAGAAGCTTCACAGTCAGAGATTGGGTCTTGGGTCTTCAGAAATGTCTAAGTTCAAGGCATGCAACCCCTGTATAACAAGATATCTCCAAAATTAGAAGGCCCTTAACAAATCACATGAATCATCAAAGATGGAACTTATAAACCCAGACAGAGAATGGAAAAGACCTCAAAAATGCATGGTATAACGACCATCTCAAGAAATACTTTTAGTAGTTACCATATTACGTTTATGTAAGCTCATTGAGCAAAAACGACTGATCAAAGTTGTAAGTTGAAAAGAACTATGAAAGTCCAAGATCCATTCATGTATATAGCTGCTATAAAATCCTGCCCTAAGCTGGCGGTCAACGCTTGGTTTGGAAATTTCTATGGAATAGAGAGCACTCAAACCCAAATAGTTCCAATCCATAATTCTCACTCTCGGTCAAACAACAGTGAATGTCTGTAAGGTTTATGTTAGACCGGGGATACTCGGGATATTCAGGATACTCGGGATATTCGGGATCTCCTCTGCTGGATCATATTCTTGTTCTCCAAGTCTTTGATTTCTTTCCTAGTTTAGTGATGTATTTTAGGTAAATATTGTTATGGAGAATATCTCCCAATCTCCTACTAGAATTAGGACTCTAGAGCTAGTATATATATGTGTCGTGTATGTATACCCATGTTTCCATGATGAATAACAATAAGTCTTTTGACTCATATACAATTCTTCATGGTATCAGAGCTTAGGTTGTTTCTAGGTTTTATAATTTTTTTCTAGATGGCCGTTGATGACAACCCTCCTTCCGGCGGCGGTGGTGGTAAGAAGTCCTCCACCGGTGATGATATTACTACCTCTCCATATTATTTACACCTTTCTGATCATCCTGGTCTGATCATCTCTCCGGTCGTCCTTAAAGGAGCGAATTATGATGAATGGTCCCGATCTTTGAAGAATGCCCTACGAGCCAAACGCAAGTTAGGGTTTGTTATCGGCTTCATTCCAGAGCCGACGTTTGCTTCCTCCGATCATGAGGATTGGTTGATGGTCAATTCAATGATTGTTGCGTGGGTTCTCAACACTGTTGAACCAACGCTTCGATCAACTCTCACCTATGCCGAGAGTGTAAGGAAACTGTGGGACGATTTACAAGAACGGTTTTGTGTTGGCAACGGACTGCGAATTCAGCAGTTGAAAGCACAAATTGCCAACTGCAGACAGTCCGGTCAGCCCGTGGTTGATTACTATGGTAAGCTTAAGCTTATGTGGGATGAGTTGGTGAATTATGAACCTCCGTTGGCATGCACATGTCGAGGTTCCACTTGCGATTTATCGGGGCAATTGGCAAAGAAACAAGAGGCTGAAAAGATTCATCAATTTTTGATGGGCCTTGATGATGGTGTGTTTGGGACGGTGATCTCAAATATTTTGTGTACGGACCCATTACCATCCATTCAGAAGGTGTATTCCTTGATTATTCAAGATGAGCGTGTTCGGGATGCGGCAAAAACTAAGGAAGATAAACCTGATGTTGTTGCTTTTGTGGCTGGTCGCCAACAAGCTGTTGGCCGCTCCTTTCGTGATAAAACTGGTACTTGCTCTCATTTTGGTAAGACGGGCCATGTCGTAAAGGATTGTTTCCAACTTCATGGGTTTCCGAATTGGTGGGAAGAAAAGGGCAGGAATGCGGCTGCTGCTGGTGGCCGGGGTTCTGGTGGGCGAGGTCGTGGTGACTCCAGCCGAGGACAAGGACGAGGGCGTGGCACTACGGTCCAGGCGAATGCTGCCGAGGCTCGGCCTACTGTTCCTTCAGGCAGTGCCTCTACATCCGTCACTAATGAGGCTATTCACCATAATTTTGCCAGGTTAAATCAAACTCAAATCAACACTCTTGTTTCTCTCCTTAATAATTGCAAATCCTCCGATAACTA
This sequence comes from Adenophora triphylla var. japonica, assembly GCA_022495995.1. Classification (NCBI taxonomy): domain Eukaryota; kingdom Viridiplantae; phylum Streptophyta; class Magnoliopsida; order Asterales; family Campanulaceae; genus Adenophora; species Adenophora triphylla. Next base: position 40,711 of record JAFEMH010005336.1, read on the forward strand.
TCATGGTAAGTCTCGTGACTGGTTACTTGATACAGGTGCTTCTCAGCACATGACCGGTGATCTCGGTTTGTTGGGTAATATTGTTGATATCTCTCCATGTCTAGTTGGTATGCCTAATGGTGATAGTACACCTGCGGTTAAGAAAGGCACGTTGACACTAAATATTGATTGTGTGTTGCGAGACGTTTTATTTGTTCCCAAGATGCATTGCTCTTTGATTTCTGTGTCACAGTTGGTTCGGGAGTTGGATTGTACCGTCACATTTTCTAATGACTTTTGTTTTGTACAGGACCGGATATCGAGGACTATGATTGGAGCGGGTGAGCAGCACAATGGGGTCTATATTTTTCGGTTTGCATGCAAGGAACAAGTTAATAAAGTTCTCAAACATGATAATCCGGATCTTTGGCATCAGCGGTTGGGACATCCTTCAGTTCGAGTTTTAAAATTTATGTCTAGTCTAAATTTTGGTAAAAGTACTTGCTCTCAGAAAATATGTGATGCTTGTTTTCGTGCTAAACAAACTCGTGACAGTTTTCCTATTAGTTATAATAAAGCTTCTTCTCCGTTTGAGTTAATTCATATTGATTTGTGGGGAAGTTATAGAGTTCCTGCGTCATGTGGTGCTACATATTTTTTAACAATTGTTGATGATTTTACTTGGGCTGTTTGGGTTCATTTTCTTAATGATAAAACAGAAGTTCCACAAATAGTTAAGAATTATTGTGCTATGGCCGAGAGACAGTTTAGTGCCCTTGTTAAACGTATACGAAGTGACAATGGGACCGAACTTCGTCCTTTGAAACCTTATTTTTTGGAACATGGCATTTTGTTTGAATCTTCTTGTATTGGTACTCCTCAACAAAATGGTCGGGTTGAACGGAAACATTGGCACATCTTAAATGTCTCTCGGGCACTTCGGTTTCATGCCTCTCTTCCTATTTCTTTTTGGGGTGAATGTGTCTTAGCTGCTTGCCATTTGATTAACCGTACGCCCTCTCGACTTCTTAATGGCAAAACACCGTATGAGGCTCTTCATGGTAAACCCCCTAGTTTTAATTTACTTCGGGTCTTTGGTTGTTTATGTTATGCTCATGTTCAGAGACGGGATAATGACAAGTTTGGTAATCGAGGTCGTAAGTGTATTTTTGTTGGGTATCCCTCGGGTCAAAAGGGTTGGCGTATTTTTGATCTTGAATTAAAGAAATACTTTGTTTCCCGGGACGTGGTTTTCTTTGAGCAGGAATTTCCGTTTCGGATTCCGGGTGTGACTCCCGTTGCTCGAGACCCTATGCCGGGCTTGACATTCGGGAATTCGCCGGGGCTCGTTGTGGATGATCCTCCTCTCCCCACCGAATTCAGGGGGAGTGTTCCTGATCCCGTCCCGGCTCCAGCCACTTCTTCCGAGACTGAAACAGATTCGGGTTTGCAAGAGCAGGATGGGCCGATTATTTCTTCCGATAGTAGGGTGACTGTCAATGACGAAACTGACAGTTTGGGTCGTGGTCAGAGAAATCGTCAACAGCCTGGATATTTGAAAGATTATGTGCTACATACAGCTCGCATTATAGACCCCCCCGTGCTTGCTCCTCCTCCGTCAAAATCCTCAGGTACCCGTTATCCTTTACAAAATTATGTCAGTTGTGATAATTTTTCTGCAAATCATCAAGCCTTCTTAGCAGGTATCACTACAGGCCATGAACCAACCTCTTATTCGGAAGCTTCTCAGGACCCGCGTTGGCGTGAAGCCATGTCAAAAGAAATTGCAGCTCTAGATGCTAATGGGATGTGGAATTTACAACGATTGCCTCCCGACAAACGAGCAATAGGTTGTAAATGGATATATAAAATAAAGTATAATTCTGACGGGTCAATTGAACGGTACATCCATAAAGTATAATTCTCCCGGCAAACCCGCGTTGGTTTTCTAAACTTGCAAAATCTTTGCAAGAATATGGTTTTCTTCAGTCCGGCTTCGATCACTCTCTCTTCACACTTGTGAAAGGTACATCCATATTGTCAGTTCTGGTTTATGTTGATGATCTTATTATTGGTGGCAATGATAAGAATATGATAGCGGAATTTAAAAGCTATCTTGGCAAATGTTTTCATATGAAAGACTTGGGTTTGCTTAAATATTTTTTGGGTATTGAAATTTCTTGAGGAGCGAAAGGTTTGTTTTTATGTCAAAGAAAATATGATCTTGATATTATTTCTGAGTTGGGATTGTTAAAATGCGTTTCCAAGACGGTTCCCTCTTGAGCAAAATCATAAATTGGCGCTTGATTCTAGTCCTCCGTTGCATGATTCCGGTAAGTATAGACGACGATTGGTCGCCTTATTTATTTGACAATTACACGTCCCGAGTTGAGCTATCCGGTACACATCTTGGCTCGGTTTATGCAAAATCCGCGTGTAGGGCATTGGGAGGCAGACCCTTAGAGTTGTTCGGGTATTTAAAGAAAAATCCGGGACAGGAATCTTGATGAATGCCGAGAATAACATGAAACTTTCGGCCTACTTGTGACTCGGATTGGGCGGGTTGCCCGGTTACTCGTCGGTCTCTTACGGGTTACTTGATTTTTCTGGGGTCGACACCGATTGCACGGAAGACAAAGAAGCAACAGACTGTTTCCCGCTCGTCCGCCGGCGAATATAGATCTCTTCTTTGCGGCCACTTGTGAAATCAAGTGGGCTAAAGGAGTTTTGATCTCGCTTGGTGTATTACAAAATGGACCTATGACAATTCATTCCGACAGTTTATCTGCTATGCACATCGCGGCTAACCCAGTTCTTCATGAACGGACGAAGCACATCGAGATAGATTGTCATTTTGTACGAGATGAGATACATAATGGAGTGATTGCTACTTCTTATGTTCACACATCTCAACAACTAGCCGATGCACTCACCAAAAGCCTCGGCGAGAAGCGACTTCTTGATTTTCTTTTCAAGTTGGGCATTCGTGACCTTCATGCTCCAACTTGAGGGGGAGTGTTAGACCGGGGATACTCGGGATATTCGGGATACTCGGGATATTCGGGATCTCCTCTGCTGGATCATATTCTTGTTCTCCAAGTCTTTGATTTCTTTCCTAGTTTAGTGATGTATTTTAGGTAAATATTGTTATGGAGAATATCTCCCAATCTCCTACTAGAATTAGGACTCTAGAGCTAGTATATATATGTGTCGTGTATGTATACCCAAGTTTTAATGATGAATAACAATAAGTCTTTTGACTCATATACAATTCTTCAGTTTACAACCGAAAAAATGGATGTCGGCGCGTGCTCCGACACCACCGTGCGCGGTGCTACCTCATACGTCAAACTGCATGCCCATGTAAAGCGAGCTTGCCTTAGCTCACTTAGCATCAGGGCGACCTTCGTGGTCTGAAATCGCAAAATTCATGGATGAAAGAAATCACACTAATACTCAAACCTAGACCTAGGAAAGTCTCTAAAAATGTCTACGAGTAACCATACTATGACCCACCACCAAAAAAGGTTGATTACCCAAAAAGCTAAATTTTGGCTAAGTAAAAAATAAACAAAGTCTAACAAACTCAGCTTTCAAAGACGCCTAATATCTTCACCACTGCCCGAATGAAAAGATAATTAAAAAAAACGGGTACAAAACACGGTCATAGCATGTTCATAAAAAAATTTAAAAAAAGAAGCAAAAGTTGAAAACTGCTAAGTAAATTGTTCGTACAAAACGAAAAAAAAATTACATGTAAATAGTTAAAGGAGAAACGGAAAATAGTTAAACTGAATGCTCATGCAAAAGGGCCCTGAATTAGAACTAAATTGTTTGATACTTGTTCGAAAATCCCAGGCTATTACTGAGAGATACATTAGGGCGCAGCCTGGGTTGAGTCTTGAACTTGGGAAGCGTTGGTATCAGCATTTCGAGCAGGATCAATATCGGTCTTAGCTCCTTCAGCTGCATCGGTTTGAAAAATCCTGGTCTCTGTACTCTCAAGAATAGGCATAGAGGAAGCTAGAAGAGGCACGTAGTTAGGCCGATTTAAACAAGATCTACAACAGTTTTCCCATCAGGCCCAAGCATGTGAACTAAAGCATCATCCAAAGACAGCTTCTCTTTAAAGAGATTGCAAAACATGAATGTTATTGATAATGACTGTTCAAATATATACAACTTGGATGCTTTTCTTTAGGCTAGAGATTTACATGAATTAAATACAAAATATAAAAGATATACCTAATCATTCCTACACATAAAATAATGACCATATTTACAATGTCAACTCTTACAATTACAGAAACAGAATAACGAGAATTGTGCTATGAATTTGGAGGATATTTGGTATCCTTATGCTGTGAATCTGGAGGTGAATCTGGAGGATCTTTGGTATCCTTAATATGCTCCCTCAAGTTGGACGGGCTGGAATAGAGTCCAATCTTGGAAATAAGTGACAGGAAACGAACTCGGGACAACGGCTTAGTGAGAGCATCTGCAAGTTGGTTGTGACCAGAAATGTGCTGAACTCGGAGCCGTCCCTGTTGAACTTGTTCGCGCACAAAATGGAATGCAAGAGCGAGATGCTTCATACGAGAGTGAAAGATGGGGTTGGCAGAATAGTTAGCTGCTCCGAGATTGTCAGAGTAAATGACTGGAGAGGCTGCAGGTGTGAGAGTGAGTTCAGAGAGAAGGTTTTGAACCCACATAAGTTCAGCTGTAGTAGCTGCCACAGCTCGGAATTCAGCCTCCGTTGAGGAGCGAGCAAGGGCTCGTTGTTTCTTGGAAGACCAAGCAATGAGATTACGCCCAAGGTAAACCAAAAAACCAGTGGTGGAGATAAAATCGTCCTTATCTCCGGCCCAGTCGGCATCACAAAAAGCATGAAGAACGGGAGGGGAGGTTTTGAAGAGTTGAAGACCGAAATGGATAGTGCCGTGTAGATACCGAAGAAGGCGTTTGAGAGCTGCCCAATGATTTTCTTGAGGATGATGAATGAATTGAGCAAGTTTATTGACCGGGAAAGCAATGTCCGGACGAGTGAGTGATAAATATTGCAAACTCCCAACAATAGCACGGTAGTCAGAGGGATTGCAGATGGGTGTTCTAGGGGAGGCAGAGAGGGGAGGGTAGGAGTTCATGGGGGTTGAGGAAGGTTTTGAGTTATCCAGGTTGTATTTGACAAGAAGATCAGTAATGTATTTAGACTGAGAGAGTAGGAGACCTTGAGAATTTGGTGTGACCTCAACTCCGAGAAAATAAGAAAGAGGACCGAGGTCCTTTAGGGAGAAGCGAGAAGCAAGGGTTGTGATGAAGGACGTTAGAAGTGAGTCGGAGGAGCCAGTGACAATAATGTCATCGATGTAGACAAGTATAAGAAGACGACTCTAGTGTGTGGTGTAGGTGAAGAGAGATGAATCCGAAAGTGAAGTAGTGAAGCCAAAGGAAATGAGAAATGATTTTAGTTCGGTGTACCACGCACGGGGGGCCTGTTTAAGGCCATAGATGGCTTTTGAAAGCCAACATACAAGAGAAGGGTCGGAAGTGTTTAAAAAGCCTGGGGGTTGTGACATAAAAACTGTTTCTGAAAGATGACCTTGTAGAAAAGCGTTGTTTATATCAAGTTGGCGAAGAGACCAACCTTGAGTAATTGCAAGAGAAAGAATGAGACGAATGGTCACCGGTTTAACTACGGGACTGAAGGTGTCAGAGTAGTCAAGCCCGGGCCGTTGGTGGAATCCCTTTGCCACAAGACGGGCTTTATATTTGGAGATGGTGTTGTCAGGATTGTATTTGACACGAAAAACCCACTTGCACCCTATAATATTAGGTGCTTCTGAAGAGGGAACAAGACTCCAAGTATTGTTGCGCATGAGGGCATCATATTCCTCACACATGGCGGCATGCCAGTGAGGAGTGGCAAGGGCCTGTTTTGTGGAGGTGGGGAGAGAGGTAGGATTGGTCAGTGTAGCTAGAGAGGCATACTTGGGATTGGGTTTTCTGATGTTGTTGGACAGTCTGGTGGTAATAGTTCGAGCTGGAGGAGGGTTGAGGGGCAGGGAGGTGGATGGTGTTTCAGCAGGAGTAGGGGTGGCAGCTGGGGGCAAGTTGGCAGGGGGATTAGCGGGCTGGGAGGTGGCTGTAGAGGCTGGTGTGGAATCGGCAGGGGGTGGGGAAGGTGTTTGCGGCTCAGTAACAGGTGGGGAGGGGTGGGAGGTTGTGAGGATTGGGATTGTAAGTAAACACCATTCATTTGGGGACATTAACTGTGAGGGTGTGGTGGAGGTAAGTGTGGTATAGGGAAATTCGGTTTCAAAGAATTTGACATGGCGAGAGGTATATATACGGTTAGTGGTTGGGTCTAAACAATGGTAAGCACTTTGGGAGGAGGAGTAGCCAATGAAGATGCATGGAGTGGATTTGGGGGCTAGTTTGTGTGGAGCATAGGGACGTAACCACGGGTAGCAAAGGCACCCAAATGAGCGGAGTTTGGTATAGTTAGGGGCAGTTTTGAATAAGCGGAGGAATGGTGAATCATTATGAAGGGTGGGAGTGGGCATGCGGTTAATTAAGTAAGCCGCGGTAGTGAGAGCATGAGGCCAAAATTTTAGAGGAAGGTTTGCATGTGATAGCAAGGTGAGGCCGGTTTCAACTAGGTGTCTATGGCGACGTTCGGCGAAGCCATTGTGTTCGGGGGTGTGTGGAGGGGATGTGAGATGGGAAATGCCATTGTTAAGAAGAGACGAAGTAAGTTTGAGATATTCACCACCGTTGTCGGAGAAAACATGGAGAATGGGTTTGTCAAAAAATTTCTCAACTAAAGCACGAAACCTATTGAAGGTGGAGAAGGTGTCGGATTTGTGTTTAAGTGGATATAGCCAAGTATATTTAGTGAAATGATCAACAAAGATGACATAATATTTGTAATTGTCATAGGAGTGTACGGGAGATGTCCATACATCCGAAAAAATTAAATCAAGTGGTGCGTGAGAATGTAGAGAGGAAGTAGAGAACGGAAGCTTATGACTTTTATTAATATTGCAAGGATCACAAAAAGTAAAGGAACCACTAGGAATTGATAATGAAAATTTATTATTCAAAAACGAAACAATGGGGGGGAGGGGTGGTCTAGTCTATGATGCCAAGACTTGAGAGTTGAGGCAGAGCTAGTGTGAGCTTGAGGAGAGAATGAAGGATTCCATGTGTAGACACCACGATCACATGTTCCTTGGAGAAGAATGCGGTTGGTCGAGATTTCCTTTATGAAAAAAGAAGAGTGTGAGAATGAGATAGTGGCATTATTATCCTTGCAGAATTGAGAAACAGACAAGATATTTCGGGAAATCAAGGGAACATGCAGTACATGATTAAAGACAAGAGAAGAATTAGAAATAGAGTAAGAGAAGGAACCTATATTGGAGATGGGGAGGGAGGAACCATCTCCGATGATAACATCGTCGGTGCCATCATAGGGGTGATGGAGGGAGAGAGTAGAGAGATCATTTGTGATATGATTTGTGGCTCCGCTGTCCACAAGCCAAGGGGCGGAGGGTGACTGTCGAGAGGAAGTGGCAGTGTGAGCTTGGGCCGAGGAGTGGGGTTGAGTATGGCGAGATGGGCGGTGAGGGGAAGGGGGAGGAGGGAAGTGTAAGTGCTCCAATTTGAGCTTGTTAGAGTTTTCGTTAGAAAATTAACGAAAGTTATAACATTACTAACAATTACTAACATTTCCTAACATTCCTAACTTTTCTAACAAAGTGAGGGTAAAATGGGCATTGTTATTTAAGGTTAAACCTCAAAAAGAATCTTAAAAAGCAAAACAAAGGAAGAAAACCAAAAATAGAAATGGCTGGAAACATAAACTGGCTGTTAATTTGAATTTTCAAAAGAAATATTCCTCTTGTCCAAAGCCTGGAGCTGCATTTAATGAACAGTGCACGCCACCTATCCTATCCGCGCGGATGACTCTGCATTTTCAGAGGGCTATAAATTGAGCCCTCCAGTCACAAAAATAAGGAGAAACAACACAATTTGCACTGAACCTCTGGCGAAATATAGAGAGAAAACAGTGAGAATTCACTTGAATTGTCACTATTTTCTCTTGAATCTTTCCCAACTCACACTCACTCTCAAATTCAAACCCTAAATACATTCAAGCCTCAAACACTCAAATATTCAAGCCAAAGCCTCAAAATACAAAGAAGATAGGTATAACCTCCCTCTTCTTACCCTAAATCTCTCATCCATGCATGCATCTTCAAACTACAAAATGTAGTTCATTCTTCTTCTTGTCTTAAGATCCAAGAAGATCACCATGGAAGTCCATCTCCATGGATGATCTTCTACAAGGATCAACATTATTTTCAAGTTCTCTTACTTTCTTGCAAAGAAAACACATTTTCAAAATCCTAAAAACCATTTTCAAGCATCAAATCTCATTTTCAAAGGATAAAATTCCCCTTCCCAAGCAAATGAAGTGCTTAGTCCTAATGTACCCCAAGGATGGTTTGGTATAGTTGATTCACCACTTAAATGTCAAGTGATCACTAACCAAAACCTAGGGAAATGGGGACAAGCATGGATGCAAAACCCCCCTTAAAATCATATTTTCTTTCTTGAGAAGTTGCTGTCCAGTAGCAATTTTCCAAGATCCCAGTCCATTGTCTTAATTTTTGGACACAGATGAACTTGGAATTTGGTGTTGACTAAAAAACACTTTTTGTAGCCAACATCCAGAGATTTCCAGACATATTTTTACTTTATTTTTTGGGTGAGTAAAACTCCTCTTTTAAAATTTTCTTTCAGAGGCTAGTTCATCAGCTTCTGGGAATCCAGATCTCATATCTGAGGTTTCCAGAAGGTTTTGACCCCTCAAATCTTCTCCAAAATGGAAAATTCCTTCGCACAAATCTTATTTAAGGTGTCTGGAACAACATTCATTCTCTGAGTTTATCCAGATTATGAAGTTTTAAGACCCTTGAATCCATTTCAAAACCAAAGGTCCACTGCCTTTTTCATTCTGGCAGAAGTGGCTCTCAACTTCAAAAGGTCTTTTGAGTACCAAATCTCAATCCAAAAATCTTCCAAAAAATCATGGGACCAGTTTAAAGTCTTAAAAAGATATCCCTATTTTTACTTTTCTGAGTTTCAAATTATTTTGGCCAAAAACATACACACACACACACACACAAATGATTTTCAGCTTGGAAGACTCGTTTTACGAGGCATTCCGGGTGCACACTAACGTCCTTCCCGGCGTGTAACATGACCTCCGAACCCAAATTTCTGATCTCGGGCATTTTTCAAAGTTTTGGCCCTTAAAACAAAAATGGCGTGGCGACTCCGTTCTTTTTCCCGGGTTTTATTTGTTTTTTTTTCAAAGAAACGCGAAAAATCGAATTTTTTCCCGCTAAATGGCGACACATTCATCACAGTGGCGACTCCGCTGGGGACTAGCTTTTTCTAAAAAAAAAATGATATTTGGTATATTGGTGGAAACCATTAAACTTCCCGTTATCGCCTCCTAACACGAGTCGGGGATAAATTGTGGTCTAACAATCCCACGTACCGGTATCACCGTTTTCAAAAAAAAAGCTTTTGAGGGTCAAGCTTCCGTCCCGGCTTTGAAAATCATTTTTTGTGTGTGTGTTGATTTTTGCACAGTTTTCGTGTTGTTTTGGCCACCTCGGAGAAAGTCAAAATTTTGACTGTCGGAATAATGTCCCTAACTGTCGGAATTTTCGTGCTTACGTGCTTATGTGTTCATTAAATTTCAAAAAAAAAAGATTTTCAAAAAAAGAAAATTTCCAAAAAAAATCATGCTTCATATTTTTAAGACACATAAATTTTTTTTTTTCTATTTTACTCAGAAAAAGAATATAGACTGCTTGCACACTACGCGCATGTGACCGTACACTGCACACTACGTCCCTAACCCGGGGAAATCCTTGTCACGGTCCGTTTGGTCTTATTACGCCTCTCGGATGAGCACAGGACTACCCAAACATCCCATGGAGCCTCGTGTCGACCATGCACTTGTCCGTGACACACTTTGTCAGAGACCCGGTTGGTTTTTAGTACGTACGTGTCATGCCACGATCTGTGTATAGACCTTTCCTTTCAAGCCTTTATCGGCATACCGACTCAATGTCTTTCGGGGACCACTGTCGGTCGAAGTTACGCCGGTTTTCGCCGCGAGACTTTGACCAAGATATTGACCTGCGCCTTGACTTCGGACTCGGCCCGGCACAAATTATACACGGACTCCCGGCATTGACAGCGAGTCATCAAGGATTAATGAGTATTCCATGCCTAATTACGGCTTAGCGACGACAAGTCAAGATCAATTGTGGACGCTTATCGGTCAAATCATGTCGACTTTTCGTCGAGCCCTCGGACATGATCTTGACTTTTGACGTCGGCGTTGTCCGTAATTTACATCGAATGCTCGTTAAGACTCGATTACCCGCCGGACTTTTAGGATCGTTTTCTTTCGGTCGGTGGGACCCGCTTGCCCTATAGGACCCTCGCCGGGGCTGTCCACCTGGGAGGTCGAAATACGGGTGGAATACGAGGGGCTTATAGACGTAGTGACGGGGCCCGGCGATCCGGGATCCCGAGTAGTTTGCGAAAAAGAAGAGCAATCTTTTCCAACCGATTAGGTTAATAAAGCATGTTTTAAGTAAACGTGAACAAATAATCGCATGTTGCATGAGCCAAAAGCCCAAACACCTACCCTCCTTCCATTCCCAGGACATCGAACCTTCGTGTCCTTTCCCCGCGGCTCCGCACAAAGCTTGGTTTCGGGCCGGGTCATCGTTTGATTAGTTGGGAAGAGTCGACGCGTCATCGGCTTCGCCGTTTGTTCCGACTCCGGGTTTGAGAATGTACGCATCGGCCGGTAATGATGGGGATAACGTCACTCCGCCTCCGGGACCCCTCGAGACGAGCAACGGTGGAATCGGTTAGCGAACGAGATGAGGTTACGGACAGGAAGCACGGCTAAACGGCCTTATGGAGGCTATTAAGAGTCACGGTGCGGCCGCCGGCCTCAATCCGAGATGGCACCTTCACCGTGGAAGAAGACGAGGATGCCAACCCCACTCTCGGTCGCCACGACTACACCGGGATGCCGCCACCCACCTCCTATGGTGCCACTACGAGAACCCATGCTCCTCGATTTTCGGGTCGGCCCGGCTCCCGACCACGAGACCACCGGATCCATGCGGCCCGAAGCGACACAAATCGGTGGGGGCAAAATCGGTACGGAATGTCTTCTCATGGTTGGGGCTATCTCGGAATGCCACGGCTAATCGGGATCCCGCCTCGGTTCGGAACCGATCAATCCGGACCTTCACGGCAACAACCACAGTTCGGAATGCCGCCACAACTTGGTTACGGGCCACGATCGGGAGCCCCTCCTCGGAACGGTACTAGTTGTTTGCTCCTCACACAAATCCATTCCTCACTCGAGACTTCTATGGGTTACCAAGCCTCCATCCGGTGTCATCCGAATCACCGGGACCGCAGTACCCCCGGGTTACACACCTTCGCCTGACGGCCATGCAATTCAACAATCAGGGACGGCGGCCCGCACTCAAGCCTACTTACGGGCCCCACTCTGGAAATCCAAGTTATCCGGCTACATCGGGGCTGCCTCCACCTACTTTGCCGGTTGAAAATCAACGGCAAGCCGCAAGGTTCTATCCTTTTGCTCGAGGCTCCTACTCATGCTCCCAGGGGTAACTCGGCCCGGGACGGGTTTTCACCTACGTCCCGGATCGGCCGTTCCCTCCACCGGTCTGCCTCCGGTGGTAGCTCCTCTCTCTAGCTCGGCCACTAGCTTGAATGCCATGGTTCCGCCACAAGACCCTCATCGGCTTTGGTTCATGGAGCGGCACAAGGAAATGAAAGCGCGGTCGGCGAAGCGGCGCAAGTACGCCTTCCGGCCTACGGACCCGGACTCCATTGTTCCTCTGCCCCATTAATTCGTGATGCCTAATCCGGATCTCTTTGATGGGGCGCATGCCCGAAAACCCATTTGGACACATATACCTTGGCGATGAAAGCGAAAGGATGTACCAATCGGCGGTTAGGCGACTATTTCGATCTATCCTTGAAGTCCGGTGCCTTATAGTGGTTCTTCCGTTTGAAACACGAAGCCGGGGCTACATGGGACCAGATTACCAATGCCTTCACGAGAGAAATATAAGGCCAACTTGGAATGGGAAACAAATAGGGTTGACCTACAAACAACGGTGCGGCGTCTGATGAGAATGTTGGGGACTTTTACAAGCGGTGGAATGCGAAACTCGGTGAAATGGCCATCCCTCCTTCCGAAGAGGAACAACTGGACATCTTCCGGTCATGCTTGAAACCACATCTGAGAGCCTCCCTCGGTCACTTCCCATACTCGAGACTTGCGGGCCATGGTTAACTCTGCGGCTAAGTTTGAAAAGGCCTACAATCGGCAACCGGCCGTGCGCTGCCTACGAATATCGGGCTCCTCCTGCAAACACGCCCTGCTCTGCTAAAGGCAAAGAAAGGATTAACTATGCGGGACGGGAATGTAATAACACGACTCCTTTTGCTCCCGGAAAACCGGCTAGCCCGGACCACGGGTCATGAATCTCGAAAACTTTGGAATGCCTCTGAATGACATCTTTAGGGGGGCGGTGAAGGAAGGCTTGCTGCGGCCTTTGGAGAATTTCCAACCCGGGAATCCGAATGCTCCCGTGGATACTACAAAGTATTGTGCTTTTCATCAAGCTCACGGACATCGGCGATAAGCTGCTTTACTGCGAAAAAGGCAATCCGGGGGCTAATAGAGCAAGGAAAGTTGGAAGGCCCCGAAGGGCCTAACACGATCAAAAATCATTGCCAAGGAACCATAATCGAGTGAATATGATTGAATGCGGAGAACCTTCGCATGCCCGGGAAGATGCCGATGAAGGTCCCCAAATACCGTGGCCAACCTTGTCGAGGATCTGAATTCGGATTCCTCCTCGGCCTTGAGGATATCGAGCGAATCAACCCATCTTGGTCTCATGTCGAGACTCCTTGCAAGAATACGAGGCCCGCTATTTCTCGGATGAAGGGAAGGCCAATCTTGAAGAAATTTGTTTCGGTCAAAGCATGAGAGAACCATTTACACAAGATGGTTAGAACAATCGAGAAGAATTAGACAAGAAAGCTTCCGGCGAGCGCCTGTACTGGGGCTTATCAGCAAAGAGGCCGAAGAGCATCTGGAGCTTGGAGAAGTCAAATACGACCCCGAAGCGGTGGGCGAAGAATCGGAGGAGGAAGAACCCTTCTACATTCTACGGTGTTAAATACGTGCCACCCCCTCTCACTCTTCCCCGCAGTTTACGGGAGGAGAAGGCGAGTCACAATTACCACTTAGGGAATGGGAGCATATGACAATTTTGCGGTTTGCACGCACCCGTATTCCCTAACGGGTTTGATCGGCATTCCCTCTCCGCCGAAATCCCGGTAGTATGGGAAGAAGATTCCGATGACGGCGATGATGATGATGATGACGAGAGTGAAGAGTCAAGCGAGGCCCCGGATCCGGAAACAATGCAGGAACAATCATGCCGGAAATGAGCCCATGGGAGCCGGGCACAATGGTTGGTTGCCGGCAAGTGACGATGAAGGACCACCGGAAAATGCAAGTCAAATGCCGGTAGGGGTGGACCCCAAGAAGCGCACCTCGTAAGATGCACATGCGGTCGGTGTCCGGATACTTCGAGAGGATGAGGGGCAGCCCGCGCCCCGGATCCATACATATCGAAATCTTAGAACAACGTTCCTTATAAGAACTGTGGTGAATGGAAAGGGTTTATTGAAGCAGCAGTCGAGAATGGAGGGTTTCGGCCACCGAGAAGATGAAGAATTCGTAAACGTTATCGGATCTTTTTCTTCTTTCCCAAGAACGGATGGCATAACAACCGTAAGGGTCACAACCAGGGCCGCTCGAGCGCAGCCGAGTGCACAAATCACCGAAAAAGGTTATCGATACGAACGTCTCCCCGGTGGCCTTCATACCTATGAATCCGCATGACGCCTTCCTAATTGCTCCGAGTGCCGACAATGGACCCCGGGTGCTCCTTATTTGGACACGAGATCTATCGAGCCGCTACCTCAAACTCCGAAAGGGAACGTTGCCTATCCTTCACTTGTGCTGCCCTACTTGCAAAATTGAAAGAAAAAGGATATACGATGAGATGGAGGCTGATAGCCATAACTCTGTGGGCCACCCAAGGGATGAAATCGAAAAGCCGCCGAGTCCCGACAATAGCGACTCTTGTTGCATGATAACTATGAGCAAGGCCGGCCATGAGAGTGAATCGGAGGACGCCCTAGCTCTGTGGGCCATCGAGGGCAACAACACAACCCCAAACCCAAAGCTTTGTGACACAGGAAGCGGTTATAAGGAGCCGCCCGGGAAGGAGCCGATGCAGCTCGGCCCTCGCTTGTCACTGAACTCAAGCGTCGGGCTCCGGTGGCCAATAGCGAAAAGGGCTCCCAGTTGACCTTAGCGGCATTGAAGAAATCCGGACAAGAGACGGCGATGAGGAAGTTAATCTGTTAACCCGATCTGGGCATATCTTCCAAGGAAATCCCAAGGCGAGATAAGAAGGCCACGAGATCAAACACCAAAAGAAGATCGCCGCCCCTATGCTAAGGCAGTGAAACTCCAGACCACGAAAAGAGGATCCCGTGCTCACCCGGTTGGAAGCAAACACACGCCAACATTTCCCTCTGGTCTCTACTCACCTCGTCCTATCCCCATGGCGAAGGCTGGAAGAAAGCACAGCTCGCACTCTCGTGCCTATTGATGCTACTCCCGATGATGTGGTACGGCTAATTGGAAACATCCATTACGGGAATATAATCACTTTCACGGATCTCGACCTCCCTCAATTTGGGGCTGATCATAACGAGCCTCTCTTCATCACAGTCCGGTTGGATGAACGACGCCTCCCTCGGGTCTGGTTGATAATGGGTCCGGAATGAACATTCTTCCGGCAAAGATCATGAGCTTTGCTTGATATCAAGACTACGAGACTTGAAACCTTCCTCCCTCACAGTCAAAGCTTACGACTCGACATCTCGAGCGATCCTTGGAGTTGTTACTTTGGACCTTTGGTTTGGCCGAGAAATTGATACTGTGGAATTCCGGGTTATCGACATCCCGATCACTTTTAATGCCTTATTGGGAAGACCTTGGCACACCGGAGTCAAGGGGGTTGCCTCAAGCCTCCACCGAGTGTGTGAAATTCATCTCGAATGGGGACGACGACCATTTACGGGGATTTAGTCACCTTGGAGGGCACGGAATACAGTGGAATACCTATTTTGGAAATCCAACATGACGAGGAAGGTCTCATGCTAACGGGCTTCACGGTCGAGCCTCCCAAAGCCCAAGTGTGCAACATAGATCGACAATCACCGGGATAAAATCCCCCGGTCTTGAAAATGATGAGAAAGATGAACTATCTACCTGGCCTCGATGCAGGGAAGCACCAACAAGGAACTCACAAACTCATCAAGGTGAAAGGACAGAATACTCGCCACGGCACAGGATATGAGGCCTCCTCGGTGGACACTTTGCAAAAGGAAAAAAGATTTGAAGGCTGCCACGGGGAAGGTTCCCGGTCGACGACGCTAAATCTCTCTCCTTCAGTCCTAATTTGGCTGACTACTTTGTAAAGGGTCCCACACAACCAGGAAACATCACAGAGCCCACTCCTACAGAAGGTTGGCTAAAGCTACAGGATAGCCTCAACAAGTTCAGGGGAGCCAAAGCCAACCCGGTCCGCAGAATGTTCCTGGACCTACCCAAGATACAGGGCTACCACTACCATGAAGAGTGAGTATACCTTCGGGCGTGCACGACACAGGTGGAACAGTTCGAGAAGCTTACCACCACAAACCCGATTGCCCAGGAAGATCCGAAGCACGAGTTCGAATTGACAGGTACCAAAAGCTAAGGCCACGATTTTCCCTCGAGATGATTGGGATGGTGCAGTTATGCGGCAATTGTTCGAAGAAGAAGTCCAGTGCCGGACTGATTGATCTCGGCTCGGTCCAAGAGATGATAGCGGCAATTGAGAAAGGAAAACAAAAACAGCACAGTTCCCGAGTCATGAGGCCACCAACAGCAAAGCCGCTAAAAAATTGGGAAAACCTCTCAGGCCCGTCCGCAACCGAGGAGGAAATGATCACCAAGCTTGGATTGGTCCCCCGTCCCTTTGTGTCAATTTAGGACAAGTCCTCCCAGTCTCTCTTTGTTAAGATCGAGTCTCTAGGGTCGTCCGATGGCCTTACGCCTGAAGACTACGAGTCTGTAGCAAGCGCTGTATTCCCTTTCGTTTTCAATGAAATGACGAACCTTTCCGAGTATCCCTTGATTGCCACTTTAACTAATGATGAATTAATTAATAAATTTTTTTTTAATAATTCATTAGATAAAGAAGCAGACACATTAAACAACAAAAAAAAAATCAAACAAAAAAAAAAGAGGATCTTTAAGCAGGTTGTCCGGAAAGAGGAAAATCGAGCCCAAGCTGCCGAAGAGATTTTGACGAGTATGAATCTGGGAACTGCGGAAGAGCCTAAAGAGACGCAGATTGGCGATTTCTTCAAAGGAACTGGAAAGGATGCCTTGCAATCCTACAAAATCCTCAACTCAAGGAAAGTAGCCCTCTTCATCAAAGAGAACATCATATGCAAATACGGGTTGCCAGCCGAAATCATTTCAGATAATGGATCCCACTTCGAAGGGGAATGTGACAGGCTGCTGGCAGAATTCCGAATAACCCATCACAAGTCATCTCCTTACAGGCCCCAAACCAACGGAGCCGTCGAAGTAGCAAACAAGACTCTGGAAAATATCATCCGGAAAATGGCTGTCCAAGGCAGAGATTCGCCCGAGAAGTTACACTGGCACTGCGGGGCTGAACATCGGTCGAGAATGGCAGGCGGGAAACACCGTTTGCCCTCACATACGGAATGGAAGCCGTACTCCCAATCGAGCTGGAAATACCCTCGCTCCGTATCTTCTGGAAAGCCGGATCAACGAGATCGAATGGCTCCGAGTCGCCATGATGAATTGGCCCTACTAGATGAACGCCGTGAAGGCCATGGAACACATCCGAGCCTACCAAGGAAGAATGGCGAGCCTTCGACAAGAAAGTAAAGCATCGGGAGATCCGAGAAGGTGATCTCATTTTGAAAGAAAAGCCCCGGTCCGTATCAACCCCCTTGGCAAATGGGAGCCTGTATGGGTCGGGCCATATGTCGTCAAGAAGTTCTTCTCCGGAGGAGCCATGCAACTTGCGGACCTCGACGGGAATCCCTTTGTACACCCGGTGAATGGTGACAAGGCTGCGCGAGATACTACGCGTAAAAAAAAAAAAAAAAAAAAAAAAAAGAGTGCTAAAAGAGTAATACCCAACTAGGTTGAAAACCCGAAAAGGGCGGCCTAGGTAAAAAACGGGGTTGCACCAAAAAAAAAAAACAAACAAAAAAAAAAAAAAAAACAAAACAAAACAAAAAAAAAACAAAAAAAAAAAAAACAAAACAAAAAAAAAACAACAAAAAAAAAAAAAATCGGGTTGAACTACGAAGACTGAGCTCCTCAAAATGAGGGGAACGTAGGCGGCGGAAACGGTTCGGTCTAAAACATAAATAAAAGTCATACTTTGACATCAATACCTTGATCGAGACCATGAAAGCGTCTCGAAAAACTACGAAGCAATTCAAATATTCATTACAAGTTAAAAACTTTTTGATGAGTCTAAGCCCGATTCATTCCTACAGCGGCAACTGCTAAAAGAAATTAAGATACATAATCAAACTAATGTGTACGCCATGGCAAGAAAGGGATACTCGGAAAACTCGAGTCACTCCAAGCCACTCGTGCGGCCTCTCCCTCTTCTTCCCCCTTCGAGTCTTCTTTTACGAACAGGAAAAATGTCGGTCTTCCTCCTACCAAGCTACGGTATAGGAGCAGGATCTATCAAACCGGCCTCTGCGGGGCCTTAGTAGCCCTAGCGTCATCTCTCATCTCCTGTAGCCTAGGCGGTAGCATAGGAGCCCTCCTCTCCTGTCTCTTGACGTAAGCCTCATAGTAGGTCGCGGCGTCTCCGCTCCTGTCATGAGGGTTGGCCCTCGCCCCGACCCTCCTCCTCTCAGAAACAGTCAGGTCCTCCGCACCCACAATGGCCTCACGCCGCCTCAAAATAGCCACATGAGTCTCTCCCAGATGCCTCTCGTACCAATCCAAGTACCAAGTGGTCAGGAACACCGGTCTCGGACGCCTGAGGATAACCCGAGGAGGAAAAACGTCATACCTCCATGCTCGGGAAAGAAAAGAAAACACCGAAGGATCATCCATAGAAACAGAGCCACCACCACGGTGGCTATATCATCAAAGTCCTCCAAAGGAACTGCTCCAAGCCAAAGCGTCTCGAGAACTAAAGCCGAATGTAGAAGGCCGGGGAGAAAGCCCGGAAGCATAACCACATGAGACCCATCCTGAAGCACTCTGCGAGTCTCCACCCGCCAACAAGGCACCGACCATCTGATATCTTACGTCCGGAGACCAGCCATCCAACGCTCCCATGAGCCCCGATCATCGAAATCCACAAGAACCCCCTCTGGCAAATGTCCAGGCTTGATCATATCGGGAGTCTCCCGAAGAATCCCCAAACGCTCCATCGGCCACGGGGTCGAGAGGCAGAGCCGCCCCGTGCATATACCGTCTTCCGGTAGCCAGCCTATCAAGAGCATGAAAAGTCTCCCCCAGAATTAAAGGAACGACATCTCTGTCCAGGCGACAGTGAACGACAACATCCAGCAAAGACCGATGGCAAATCCCAAAGGAATAGACCATGAACAGGGTGCCAAACATACAAAGTGCAAAGGCATCCCAATGGCATCATCCACCAAGCCTAAGCCCCTAAACCTATCAGGAAGGCCGGAAATATCAAAATAATCGGGACCACGGATCATACCTTGCGCTTCCTCCGGGGAAAGATGAAGGAGGACGCACAATCTGTCAATAAAAGAAGCCCCTCTGGGCAAAGGAACCGCTATCTCTTCCACCTCCGGACCTCCAAGCAAGACCCGAAATTCTTCCACAGTCGAAACAATCTCGTTAAAGGAAAGGCAAAAGATATGCCTTCTAGTGTCCCAAAATGAGGAAGAAGCCCTCAAAAGCTCATAATCCGGAATCAATTCCTTGAGAGACCATAAGCACTTCACCTTGTACCTTTCTTCAAAGAAGGACCTCCTCTCATGCATAATCTCCCGGGACCAATCCTTGAACTTGTTGAAAAACGACATTTGGGATTCTTGGGACAATTTTGATGGAGCTCTTCTAAGGTTTTCCATGGTTTTTCTCTCTTTCTCCCCGAAAATGGCTGTTTGGACTGGAGGTTGAAGAGGATATTTGAATTTGAAATAAAGTGAGACCAGATCTGAAGCAAAATTAAAGGACAATGTCAGATGCAGTCCCCATCCGCGAGGACATGATTGTCATTTATCGAAAAATGCAACGGTCTAGCGCTACACCAAAAGAGGAATATTCCGTCCTAGGTTGCTCGAAACCTGTGCAAAAACCTCCCCAAACCGGTCCATATACCAAACACCCTTGCAAAAAAAAAAAACCCAAGGCTCATGCAACACTGCATTCATACTGCATTGCATTCATAAAATAAAATCCTAAATTATTACATCCTAAAAAAAAAATTCCGAAAAAAAAAAAGAAAAAAAAAAGAGTGCATAAAAAAAAAAACAAACAAACATCAATAAAATCCTAAATTATTACATTTCAAAAAAAAAAAAAAAATGTGCATAAGCTGTACAAATCTCAATCCCAGTCATAAATCTCAAAATCTCAGAAAATCAGGGGGGGGGGTAATCAATCGGAATCCCTAGCGCCCGACGTACGTCTCGGCCCCTCTTGCGACTCGGGCCCGCCTCCTCGGGAGCCACCGAAAATCTCGGGCTCGAGAATCGTCCTCGTCTCCGAGAAAGAGGCTCGTCGGGACCAACCGGCACGCTCACGATAGGGCAAGCCGAGATCTGCGAAAAATCGTATCCGAAGGTGAAGGCGTCGGACTCCTGGACGTACGAAGACGACCCACCATCTTTGCCAGACGTGTCCCTGCCCATGTGGATCCCCGAGAATGACGTGATCCGAAGAAGCGGCACCGCGCGAGGGATCAATGAGAGGAGACGAGAGGAGTCTCGAAGAAGTCTCGAACGAATAGGGGAAGCCTCCCGTCCGACGGGCGCCGGCCGTGGTCGCCTTGCTCTAGCTCGAGGAGCCCCGCATGGCGACCATCCTCCTGATGAATCTCTTAGCTCCGATCACTTGCTTCGTTAGCTTCTCGACGACCACCTCCCGAAAACCGCACAAAAGCAAAAGCGTCGAAAAGCTTGAAGCGAAAAAAAAAATGATGACAGAAAGAAAAGAAAAGACAAAAGCAAAAAAAAAAAAAAGGAAAGGGGAAAAGGTGAAGCCATACCTTCATACCGGACGAGGCCGGAAAGCTCGTGGAAGCCGCTCGGGTGAGGATCTGCACCCTCAATCGGACCCCATCCTGGATATATGAAAAATCCGTCAGGGTACCGCGGGATCCCAAGCCCCTCTCTATCCAGAACTGAGGCATCCTCGGCCTCCTCAAAACAAATACGGGTACGGCTCGGTCGCCACAAATGCCGAGAAGTCTTTGGCCGGCTCGGTAGTCATCCCAGTCACGAGATCTGTCACTCGGGTGCATCATATCGGCGGGAGGCTCCACCGGTGTCCTCAAGGCGAGTTCATGCCATGCGGCGCGTCACCCTCTCTCCCGGATTATAGGCATCGCGAGTCGGACCTCTCGTAATCCTCCATTGCACGGTCCAAATCTCGGCGCCCTTGGTGCGCCACCTCGAAGCGATCCCAAGGATAAAATATCATCCTCTCGTCCGTCTCAGCCTCCGTCAAAGGAAGGCAATCCGCGTATCTGAGAGTCGTACGCCCCCTGGAGCTTATCTTCTCTCGGGCATGCTTAGACCAGGAGCGCATGGCCGGATACGCCCCGACGTACTCCGCCGGCTGTCGCCACATCGTGACGTGGAAAAACTCCAATGCCCATACCTGCGAAAGGTAAAAATCCAATCAATCCAGTGCAAAAGAAAAGTGTGTGCTCGAAAAAAAAAAAGGGGGGGGGGGAAAAAACAAAAAGAGAGCTTATACCTCCAGGGCAAACTCAAAGCAGTACAAGGAGCTCACAGCCTTCCGGCTGTACCTATAAAGAGCAAAGTAAAGCTCTGCCAATCCGGCCTCTCCCCAGGAGAGGTCTCCAGCCATCTCCATGTCCTCCAAGGACCTCAACAAGGCAAAGACTGCCGTCCCCTCAGCATGCCCAAAGAGGGTGCTCGAGAAAGCAAACCACAAGAAGGCCCTGGCAATCTGATCGGCGCCTATCCTCTCCTCCCCAGCCTCGTAACTCACAATGGTCTCCACAATCTTCCCGTAGACCACCGCATACTCCATCCCCATCCAGTTTTTGGGAATAGGGGAAAATCCCAGAAGAGCCTGCAGATCCGCATCACTGTAACCGTCCCGCCACTCAATGCTGCGCCCGTTGAAGGAAAAACCCGTGATCGCAGCATAGTCAGAAGGCGTAACCGTAGCCTCGCCCCAGAAGAAGTGAAACGTGTGGGTCGCATCCCACCAGTGCTGCGCCAAAGCAAACATCAGGCCCTTGCTCTTAGGGAACTTGACCAGTCCCCTCAAACACTCAACAAACTCCCAAAGCCCGGTCTCAACAACAATCTGTCTCGGACTCGGCAAAGCTCCTCGGCCCGCATTCGGAAGCCGGTCCCACAAGTCAACTACAGACTCCACCGATTCTCGAGTCTTCATCTTGTTCAGCTGCTCCGTAACGTAGTTGTTTCCATCCTGCAATAAAACAAAAAAAAAAGAGAGAAAATGTCAAAAAAATTTGCATTTGCATTTGCACAAAAAAAAAAAAAAAAAAAAAAACAAAGCATACATATGCATCATGAAATTTGAAAGAAAATTCGACAGCATAACAGCATACAATGAGCATAGCCCCATTTTTCTCGCACAAAAAAGACAGTTTTCAGCAAATCCCAATCAACATTCATGAAAAAAAAAATCTTTCATACAAAGAGTCAACGGAAGTAAAAACTCCGTCCCATTTTCAAAAAAAAAAAAAAGAAGTTCCTATGCATGCACGCATATCGTTCATCATCTCAAAAAAAAAAAAAAAAAAAAATTCCTACATCTTACGGAAGTAAAAACTCCATCCCATTTTCATAAAATAACATGCATACATAACATGCATTCAATCAACGGGAGGAAAAATCCGTCCCACTTTTCAAAAAAAAATCATACATTCATATCATCATCTCATGTTGGCAAAATGCCAATTCTTTCCTCAAGCAAAATGCACATTTTGGAACATCAACAAATTCATTGCAACATGCAATATTCAAATTTCAAAAAAAAAAAATCAAAGTCACAATTCATAATTTTCGAATTTACAAAAAAAAAAAAAATGGCGAAAAGGCCAATTCTTTCTCCAAGCAAAATGCATATTTTGGGATACCCACATAATCATTACAACATGCAAAGCATCAAAATCAAGATTCAAAGCCAAGAACATCAATCATTCGAATTTTCAAAAAAAAAAAATTCAAAAATCACCCAAAATTCAAATTTCAAACAAGAAATCAACAAAGGGAATGGAAAGATTCGAAGTATACCGTTCGGAGACTCGGATCAGAAGCCCAATGTTGCCAAGCATCGGGGTAGGGCTCCTCCGCAATCGATTGCAAAAGAGTATAGTGCCTCCTCATCCGGACGAGTTCCAATCGTCTCTCCGCCACCGGGCCACGTCCTTGGCCTTGAAAAACGCCTTCCCCGTGTTCCATTGCTTAAAAATCAAAGAAAAACGGAAGAATTTTCAAGTTTTTTGAGCAACAATGGCGGAATTGCTGGTTTCTCTCCCTCTGCTCTCGTAATTCTGAAAAAACTGAATGGGGAAGAGGAAGGGCGTTGGCCCTCATTAATACCCCCTGACTTTCAAGTCCTCTCCGCGCGGATAGGATTGTCAGGGTCAAAATGACCCTTTTACCCTTTAAAAATCTGGAACTCTGCAGTTCAGTCCCCAAAGTTAACCAAAGTCAGCCCCTTGTCAAGAAAATTACCCCCGGCAGTAAAACGTAAGTCCGATCTTCCCGAGAAAGATAACGAGATCCCGTATCTTTCATCAAAATCATTCGACGTCAGTAAAACGTAAGACCGATCTCCCTGAGAAAGATAACGAGATCCCGTATCATTCGACGGCAGTAAAACGTAAGACCGATCTCCCTGAGAAAGATAACGAGATCCCGTATCTTTCAAACGACAGTCAAACGTAAGACCGATTTCCCTGAGAAAGATAACGAGATCCCATATCTTTCATCAAAATTACCCCCGGCAGTCAAACGTAAGACCGATTTCCCTGAGAAAGATAATGGAATCCCGTATCTTTCATCAAAATTACCCCCGGCAGTCAAACGTAAGACCGATTTCCCTGAGAAAGATAATGGAATCCCGTATCTTTCATCAAAATTACCCCAGACAGTCAAACGTAAGACCGATCTCCCCGAGAAAGATAACGAGATCTCGTATCTTTCATCAAAATCATCCAACGGCAGTCAAACGTAAGACCGATCTCCCCGAGAAAGATAACGAGATCTCGTATCTTTCATCAAAATCATCCAACGGCAGTCAAACGTAAGACCGATTTCCCCGAGAAAGATAACGAGATCCCGTATCTTTCATCAAAA
The DNA here is from genome assembly GCA_022495995.1 of Adenophora triphylla var. japonica. Taxonomy (NCBI): domain Eukaryota; kingdom Viridiplantae; phylum Streptophyta; class Magnoliopsida; order Asterales; family Campanulaceae; genus Adenophora; species Adenophora triphylla. Next base: position 64,552 of record JAFEMH010005336.1, read on the forward strand.
TCATCAAACGGCAGTCAAACGTAAGACCGATTTCCCAGACGAATACGTCTGATTTTCCCCAGCAAAGGCTAACAAAATCCCCAGCAAAGTTAACGGAATCCCAAAAGCCAACGAAATCTCGAGAAGATTTTGAACTACGAAAGGGCTTGATTCCCCACTAGGGATACGTAGGTAGCCTATCATTAGGTCCAGCCCCTCGACCAAAACGGTCACCCTCTCCTTCGGCAGCAGACGAAGTCCACCGAAAGGCAATTTCAAATTAAGGTCCGAGGCACCTAAAAAGCCATCATCATCAAGGTCCGAGGCACCTAATAAGCCATCATCAAGGTCCGAGGCACCTAAAAAGCCATCTTCAAGGTTCGAGGCACCTAAAATGCCATCTCCAAGGTTCGAGTCACCTAAAACGCCATCTCCAAGGTTCGAGGCACCTAAGACGCTATCACTAGGAAAGCGACAAATCGCAATCACCCCCAGCAAAGACCGAAAATGGTCATTCCATCCCCAGCAGAGCGGATAGCCATCAGACCGAAGATGGTCATCTCTTACCCCTAGCAGAGTTTCTCTCCAGCAACCGACTGCAGAACTCGCTCATCAGGTTCGAGGCACCTAAAACGCCATCATCTCCAGGGTCAGAGACCCGAACTACGGCCTGCTTGATTCCCATTCGGGATACGTAGGTAGCCTATCGCTAGGTTCAGCCACCCAATCACTCGATCATCCCGCCAAATATGGAGCCTTACTTTTATCGACGACCCCGCTTCCTTCGAAAGCACCGTCGCCGAGGGGCTACTGTAAGTGCTCCAATTTGAGCTTGTTAGAATTTTCGTTAGAAAATTAATGAAAGTTATAACATTACTAACAATTACTAACATTTCCTAACATTCCTAACTTTTCTAACAAAGTGAGGGTAAAATGGGCATTGTTATTTAAGGTTAAACCTCAAAAAGAATCTTAAAAAGCAAAACAAAGGAAGAAAACCAAAAATAGAAATGGTGGAAACATAAAAGCTGTTTGTTAATTTGAATTTTCAAAAGAAATATTCCTCTTGTCCAAAGCACAGCCGCATTTAATGAACGGTGCACGCCACCTATCCTATCCGCGAGGATGACTCGCATTTTCGAGAGGGCTATAAATTGAGCCCTCCGAGTCACAAAAATAAGGAGAAACAACACAATTTGCACTGAACCTCTGGCGAAATATAGAGAGAAAACAGTGAGAATTCACTTGAATTGTCACTATTTTCTCTTGAATCTTTCCCAACTCACACTCACTCTCAAATTCAAACCCTAAATACATTCAAGCCTCAAACACTCAAATATTCAAGCCAAAGCCTCAAAATACAAAGAAGATAGGTATAACCTCCCTCTTCTTACCCTAAATCTCTCATCCATGCATGCATCTTCAAACTACAAAATGTAGTTCATTCTTCTTCTTGTCTTAAGATCCAAGAAGATCACCATGGAAGTCCATCTCCATGGATGATCTTCTACAAGGATCAACATTATTTTCAAGTTCTCTTACTTTCTTGCAAAGAAAACACATTTTCAAAACCCTAAAAACCATTTTCAAGCATCAAATCTCATTTTCAAAGGATAAAATTCCCCTTCCCAAGCAAATGAAGTGCTTAGTCCTAATGTACCCCAAGGATGGTTTGGTATAGTTGATTCACCACTTAAATGTCAAGTGATCACTAACCAAAACCTAGGGAAATGGGGACAAGCATGGATGCAAAACCCCCCTTAAAATCATATTTTCTTTCTTGAGAAGTTGCTGTCCAGTAGCAATTTTCCAAGATCCCAGTCCATTGTCTTAATTTTTGGACACAGATGAACTTGGAATTTGGTGTTGACTAAAAAACACTTTTTGTAGCCAACATCCATAGATTTCCAGACATATTTTTACTTTATTTTTTGGGTAAGTAAAACTCCTCTTTTAAAATTTTCTTTCAGAGGCTAGTTCATCAGCTTCTGGGAATCCAGATCTCATATCTGAGGTTTCCAGAAGGTTTTGACCCCTCAAATCTTCTCCAAAATGGAAAATTCCTTCGCACAAATCTTATTTAAGGTGTCTGGAACAACATTCATTCTCTGAGTTTATCCAGATTATGAAGTTTTAAGACCCTTGAATCCATTTCAAAACCAAAGGTCCACTGCCTTTTTCATTCTGGCAGAAGTGGCTCTCAACTTCAAAAGGTCTTTTGAGTACCAAATCTCAATCCAAAAATCTTCCAAAAAATCATGGGACCAGTTTAAAGTCTTAAAAAGATATCTCTATTTTTACTTTTCTGAGTTTCAAATTATTTTGGCCAAAACATACACACACACACACACACAAATGATTTTCAGCTTGGAAGACTCGTTTTACGAGGCATTCCGGGTGCACACTAACGTCCTTCCCGGCGTGTAACATGACCTCCGAACCCAAATTTCTGATCTCGGGCATTTTTCAAAGTTTTGGCCCTTAAAACAAAAATGGCGTGGCGACTCCGTTCTTTTTCCCGGGTTTTATTTGGTTTTTTTTCAAAGAAACGCGAAAAATCGAATTTTTTCCCGCGAAATGGCGACACATTCATCACAGGAAGGTAACCATAAGGAAATCTCGTTTGAATTGTCGACACTGTGAGATGACATGACCCACAAAGCGACAATATTGGCACTTTCCCTTAAAGGGGGTAGGAGTGGTGTTGCGGTTGTGAGGAGGGGTGGGGAGGAGGGGCTGATTGGTGGGATGCCGAGGCTGAGTGTGTGGCTGATGGAAGAAGGCAGCATGGACAGAGGCAGGAAAGACGGTTGTGGTGGGGGAGGGTAGTTATTTTAGGGTGAGTTCATGGTGGATGAGCTTTTCGTGGAGGGCTTCGAAGGATATTGGGTTGTCCCTAGCCCTAACTGAGTCGATGATGGGTTTGAAAGCATCATAGTCTAAGCCCTTGAGAACCTTAGCAACAACATCTTCCGGATCCATAGGTTTGCCTAAGAGGGCAAGTTTATCAATGCAAGACTTAATGGTTTGCATGTAGTCAGTGACTGTGAGGTTGGATTTAGTGATGGAGTCAAGGTGGTCTTTTAATTGAAGGATGTGGGCACGAGAGGGATTGGCATAGGTTTTCTTTAGGATGATCCAAGCTTGGTTGGATGTGGTTACATGAGAAACGAGGGGGGCAACAGAATTATCTAAGGTACCTAGAAGAGCACCGAGAATAAGGCGATCTTGCCTATTCCAATTAATGAGAGCGGGGTTGGGGATGTCCTCACCATCGGATTTGATGGTTTCTGGAGGTTGTGGGTGAGTGCCATCAACAAATTGAAGGAGATCAAGGCCAAAAAGGATGGAGGTAACTTGGGAGGACCAAGAGAGATAGGTGAGGGGTGTTAGGGTCTTGCAGTTAGCAAGGTTGACAAGGAGAATAGGGTGGTTTGGCTCGGCTGGGTTGGGCAGTGCAGAGGAGTTTTGAGCAGCCATTGCAGAAGGGCTGGTAGGCGGCAGATGAGGGTTGTAGCTGGTGGAGAAAAATTATGATCGTCTTGCTCTAATACCATAAAGAGATTGCAAAACATGAATGTTATTGATACTGGCTGTTCAAATATATACAACTTGGATGCTTTTCTTTAGGCTAGAGATTTACATGAATTAAATACAAAATATAAAAGATATACCTAATCATTCCTACACATAAAATAATGACCATATTTACAATGTCAACTCTTACAATTACAGAAACAGAATAACGAGAATTGTGCTATGAATTTGGAGGATATTTGGTATCCTTATGCTGTGAATCTGGAGGTGAATCTGGAGGATCTTTGGTATCCTTAATACTCTTTGCCTCACCTTAAGGTGTCAATTTGGTCAATAAGGGCTTTGTGGTCACAGTGGAAACGGGAGGTAGCAGAGAGCGGGAAGCTTCATCCATAGCCAAAAGCTCATCGTCATATAGAAGGGCACCAAAGTGTTGTCGAGAAAGCAATCAGGATCGGTATTCAAAACTGAGCCTTTGATGGCCATTTGTTGAGCAGAATATCTCCCCGTCTCCCAATAGCCACAAAATTCCTAAGAATAATTTGAGTGGCTACTTCATACTGATCGGGGTCTTCGGTGGAAACAATATTATTGAACTCACCATAAACCTAATACACCGCCATGGCTTCCTTTTTAGCATCACTAAACATACGCTCTTTCTTATATTTTAATGGTAAAACTTCATTTTTGTCCATCGTACTTTGATGCATGTTTCACTTTTACCATCAAACTTAATTTTTTTTTCATTTTGACCATCATTCTACATACAATGGTGTCATTTTATACCCAAATCTGTTATTTAGATCCAAATTTATTTCATTTTAGCCATCGTACTACAAACAATATTGTCATTTTCAGCACAAAATTGTTATGAAATGACACTATTATTCGAAGCATGATTGTAAAACGAAAAAAATAAAGTTCGATGGTAAAAGTGAAACACATATCAAAGTACGATGGACAAAAATGAATTTTTCCCTATTTAAATTGGGATAGCACAGTGAGCTCTTCCCCTTTTTTATCCAAGCGTGTCTCTAGGTCGCTAGCTCGCTTCTTCTCTGCTTCCAACCTCTGAGCATACTGTGTCTTAAGACCCCAACATATCCTTCTCCCCACAAAATTCATCTCTTTCGCCCTTGCCCTATCCAACCGCTTCATAAAATGATCCTTCTCGTTAAACAAGTTCTTTAAATCAATCTCCTTGTTTGCAAGATCTTTGCTCTTGGCCATTACTGATTGGATGAGTCTGCTAATGTCCTCACAAGCCTTCCCGAAATGCTCATTCCTTTTATCAAACAACTCAACATGGGCATCATTCATTTCCTGGAGTTTGATAGCACCATTAAAAAGCTGAGAACAAAAAGAAATATAAGGTGGAGAGAAGAAATGAAATATCAGAATCACTAGAATAAAGGAGTCTGAATATGCCTCGGTAGCGGCCAGCCCCATAGAGTCACAACAGAAGCATTAGCCTTTCCCAGCACACTGTCATAAAAACCCTAGACAATATAAGCGATTGAGAAGACCAATCCCAACCACATAATTGTTGTCGTGCGGCTATAGAGATCAACATCCCCAACAAAAGGGAAACACTCAAACTAATTGCCAGTTCCCAAGCTTTCTCTTTCCTCTCAATATTTTTTATCGCATAAAAAGCGAAGCAGATACTTTTTGGTAGGGCTGGAGAGCCTACAGAAATACCTTGAGTGGAAGAGCTTGTCAAGGCATCTGGAATAGGAGAGTGGACATGAGATTGTTTCTATTTATTTTGACCCTCCATGTTAGTAGGAGGTCTCGTTCTATTAATATTAGATGTCAAGACTACGCCGTCCAGGTCAGCTGTGTGACCAATGGGCCGTGAAGGCAACCCTGCGTCCCCGCATGGCATCACAATGTCCTCTCCCCATATTCCCACAGAATAGAAGCTCGCTCGTCTTCAAGTACCTTTTACCAGCGGTCATAGACGCCCCAGTTACCTTGTTTGCAACATGAAAGACCACTCCTGGCTTGGTCATGTTACCCATGACTCCCTGCGCTGTCATAGCTTAACTCCCAACCTTAGTTGCCTTAGCTTTTTTTTAGTACGGTGGAAGATTTACGAGGGGCCATGGTAGGATCTCGAGGATTAGAAAAAAAATATAAATAATCGTTAAAGACAGAAAAGATGAGTGATGGAGAAAAATTCCTCTAGTAATAAAATCCGAGCAAGTGTACTCACTACCGGTGTAGCAATATGCACGAGCAGGGGTCGAACCACAGAGACTCGTTGGTTTTTACAAGTAAATTTAATTAATGCTAAAAATAACAAAATGGGGTTTTTGATTTGGATTTATTAACTAAAGTAATAAAGCAAGAAATTAAACTATTTAATTGAAGAAAACAAGAAAGCAAGAAACAAGGATTAAATCAGATCAAAGGAATTCACGGATTGGATTTCATAATTGTATCCCCTCTATGCTAATGATTTTGATAAGAAAAATAACAATCTCATTCAAAGACTCTTTCACTTAGTTAAGGGTTGGGACGTTTGGTGTGCGGATTGCAACCCCAATATTTCAATCTTGTTATCAATTCCGGTAGGTCAAAATAACATTCAAGAAACTCATTAAGTTCACAAGAAATAAATGAATCTAAGTTGTCTTGAATTCCGGTAGGTCAACAATCCAACCTAATTGATGAATTAGTGTGCTTTGAATAAACTGTCCACGGTAGTGCAACAGTCTAAAACGAATAAAATAGTGCTAATTAATTCATCAAACAAGAATGAGAGAGTTTGGAAGAATTCAAACTTGAATTAGCATAGAGGTTCCACAATTACTACATCCAATCCATGAAAAGGAAAATTAGCTACTCATATTCATGATCACAACCACAAAGTATGAATAATAACAATGCATTAAACCTAGAAAAAGAGCAAAAACCTTCAAAATCCGAAATCCTCCAATCCTTCAAAAGCCTAGGCAAGAAAATAATATCCAAAAGTACCTAATAATAATAATACTGAGAATATATGTAGTCCTAAAACAATCCTTCAAAGACTAGGAAAAGGAATTAAGAAGATCCATCAAAATCTGCAAAGGATCTCCAAAATCCTTTCAAAATAAGGAAACTGCCCTCCTTGGTCCGGCCATACTGGGCGTGCGCCCACTCCTTCCAGGCGTGCGCCCACTATCAATCTGAGAGTTTTGGGGGTGCTCCCACTCCTTCCAGGCGTGCGCCCACCCTGCATTCCAGCCTTGCTACTTTTTCCTTCCATAATTCCCTTTTGATCCTTCAGCAGAATGACTCCTTGACTTCTTAAAATTCCTCGCAAGTCCCTTTGCACTTTTCATTAGCTCTCCACTCCATTTTTGTTCCTTTCTTCACTTGAATCCACAGTTTGTCACCTAATTAACCTGTACTCACAAAAACACTAGAAAATACATTAAAATAACCTTTTACTCAAGAATTTCACAATAAATAAGTGTGAGAGTACCTAATTTAGATGTGTAAAAACACATCCATCAAATACCCCCAAACTTATTTCTTGCTCGTCCTCGAGTAAGACAACAAAACATAAGAAAATAAATAAAAAAACAACCTAAACTAATTAATCCGAAAGTTAACTTTATCCCCACATTCTTATATTTCACAAAATTGCTTGAATCATGAAGTACCACAACCACACAATCTCAAAGCAGTCAATCCACACAAGTATCAACATATATTACCATTAATTTTGCTACCCTGCTCAATCATTATATGTACTCAATAAATCCCTGTGGGTGTGTGTGAATTTGAACTCTCCCTCCACTTCAAACTTGATCCATTTTTATAAAGCTAAGTACACCAATCATCTCTTATTTTATTGAAGTTGTTTAACAAATAAAAACACACTTAACGGCAAACTATGAACACTCCCTTCAGATTTTCCACTTCAATGGACCTTAACACCCCCAAACCTGATTATTTAAGCACATATTTTAAAAGTCATCTACCGTTCAAGTAGGGCGCACTGTAGCAGCGAAATCCATGCCCCTAATACTAGGTAGGAATTTATTACCCCATACTCCTATTTGGCAAGAAAGCAACGTCGCAGCGAACGCCGTGCCCCGAGCTACTTTAGGAATATTTAATCATAGAGATGGGAGTTAGCCACTTCGGTGTCGAGCCTGGTACGGACCATCACGGCGGAAAAGCTCTTCCCCCATAACGCTACTCCATACCCAGAAATCTGGTTAAGCTAGAATGGTTCCTATCCAACCAATCTACACGCCTAGGGGTATTTACCGAGTAATAATTTAATTACCATTGCTCCCATTCCCATTTCAATTTTTTTTTTCTTACACATTTTCTCAGATACATGGGTGTCATTCCACAACAATAATCCACACTATCTAAGGAGTACCCACAGTTTACTGCTAAGATGTTACTATTTAATAAACAAATTCATTAACGTCAAAGATGATGGTGTACTATAAACTTGATAAAACAGATCAACATTATCGACTACAGGAGAATTACAGCATGAGTGCACAGAATTTTTGAGCTTTATTGACATAAATATAACCATTGAGCACCATATCAAAATTAATCTAATATATATTAAGACTTGCACAACTGACTTTCAACACCACGATGTCCTACTAACGGTTTCAATCAATCCATCAAGCAGTCATGGGAATAAAAGAATGTTAACAAAACTTACCACATCAGACAGGGACAAAATTAACCCTTTTTTTTTTTTACTATGGTGATAAACCAAAAACTGTACCAGGTAGTACCCCCACACCCCCAAACTTAAACCATGCATTGTCCCTAATGCATATGATATCAATAAAGCATAAGATAGGGTTAGGGGTACCTCAACCAACTACTGAGGCGGAGGGCGAAAATGGTGACCCCAAGGATCACTCTGGGCTCGAAACCGCCCCTCTTGTGGGTGAAAGTGTGGTGGAGCGGGCTAGCTGCGAACTCTTTGCCTTGTGGGTGCAAATAACCCATGAGTTGCGCCCATCTTTCATCTTGCACATTCTGTGTGCTTGGGCTGCCATAGCCTCCGCCATCCGATCTCTGCTCGGCCTCCTCAAAATGAGTACTGAAATCCTCAAACCTTTTACTCAATTCGCTCACCTCCCCTCTTACCGAAGTCATAGCCAAACTCAGACCGTGCATCGCCCTGGCGGGATCTCTTCTATATAACTCCACACGTGCTTCCACAGGGTCCTCCTCCATGTCTTCATCATTCCCTTCATTTTCGTCATTTCCTTCTCCTTCTTCTTCATTCTCACCACCATCCTCATCACTCGATGCTGACACTGCCTCACCTGACTGAATATGACTTTTCTTGGTCATAGTGCTCAAATCTATCTTAGGCCCCGGCTTCAAGTCTCTTGACGGCAGATTTACCCTTGCCCTTGAAATCAAATAAGTGATCAAACAGGGGAACTTGAAGTTGACATTGCTCAATTTTTCCGCATTGTGGGCAATTTGGTTGGAAATAATCAATCGAGTATTAATGGGCTCCCCCTTCAGCACCAAATGCATAAGCCATGCTCTCTTCCAATGCACCACATGCGAATGCGCACTCGGCAGAATCCGTTCACTGATGAACCTGTGCAAGTATCTCAACTTGTGCCTCAACTTCTTAACTGGCAACAACTTTCCTCCCTCGTTCAGATTTATCTCCACACGCCCAAAGGTTGATTGAATTACGTGAATTTCCTTTTTCCATTCTTTTTCCATTGCCCCTATCGTGCTAGAATATTTACACTCTTCAACATTTGGCATAGAATAATACTGATTAATTATTTCACTCGAGTAATTCACCGGACGTCCCCTCACATAAGACTCTCCACAATTTCCTAACTCATGAACATTTGCATAAAATTCTTTTACCAACAATGCAACCCCATTCTGTTTTGGCCTACCCGCAAGATTCTTCCATTGATACCTCTCCACAATATCATCCAAATCCAAATCTTCAAAATCAAACTCTCTTTCTGCATTGCACTGTTTACGCTCATATTGAACAAAGAAATTTTCCGCTTTTCGACTCTTGAATTTATTAGCATCATGGGGAGGACCGGGGGGAACTTGTTCTTGTGCAACCTCTTTTCTTTTCATGAGCCACTCATTGTTAATTAATTACCCCGAAAACTTACAAAATTAACAAGAAAACTTACTTCCACTGCAGAGGTTCACCGGAAAATTGACCGGAGTTGGCCGGAATTCTCACCGAAGATGGAGAAGATGGAGAAATCGGTGAAGCTTATCCTTTCAACACTTTCTCCACAAGAATCTTCCTTCAATTTGGCTCCCAATGCCTCCAATCAACAAACCCACTTCTTTCTTCTTTCCAAAGCAATTTCTTCAATTTGGGTCCAAAGATTGGGCCTTTAGTGGTGTAACTCGGTTTTGGAGGGAGGATAATGGGTGTAGGTGAGGATTTAGTGAGTAACAATGGCGGATTTGGGCGGTTAGAGGGTCAATTTTAGAGAGAAGGGGGGAGGGGAACCACGGTTTTTTTAGAGAGAAGGGGGGAGCGTTCTTAGGGTTTTAGAAATTAGGAAATATTCCGGCCCTTTCATTAAATCCTCTCCGCTGTTTGACCGGTCCACATACCCCGGGCGCACGCCCACTTTACCCAGGCGCACGCCCACATCCATGCTGAGACCAACCAGGCGCACGCCCACTTCAATTTTCACCATTTTTCATTTTCCTCCCCTTTTTCTTGCATTATCTCTATTGTTGCCACATTATTTCCACTTCCTTTCATTGGTTGGCGAATAACATCTACACATCACCACTAAAAATAAAACCCAAGCATAAGATCTGCTAAATAACTAAAATCATAAGGAAAATTAAAACAAAAGTAAAGGATCAATCGAAATAAACAAAATAACACAATGAAAGCAATTTTTTTTTTTTATAAATACCACCACCCCCACACTTAAATCATGCTATGTCCTCATGGCATGAACCAAGAAAACACAACACAATTCAACTGCAACGATGATAATAACGGAAAAGAAAATACGGAAAGCTAAATATTACCTACATTGGGTTGCCTCCCAATTAGCGCTTTGGTTATAGTAGTTAAGCTCGACGTCATGCCCCAATGGAATTAAGTGGCCACCTCCGGGTCCACCAACTCGATTACATCAATCATCTCCAAAATTGAAACCCCTTCGTAATATGGCTTCAAACGATGTCCATTCACCTTGAAGGTTCTCCCACTTTTCAAATCCTTGATTTCAACCGCCCCAAATGAAGAAACAGTAACCACTTCATAGGGCCCATACCACTTGGAACATAACTTTCCCGGAAACAATTTTAACCTTGAATTGAAAAGAAGGACTTTCATACCCGGCCTTAAAAATTTAGGCCTCAAGTGTTTGTCATGATAGCGTTTGGTCCTTTCTTTGTACCATTTAGCACTCTCATAGGACTCTTGTCGGAGCTCCTCAAGTTCATCAAGTGCGAGCAGCCGCTTCTCCCCATTGCATTCAAGTCCATGTTCAATTCTTTGACCGCCCAATAAGACTTGTGTTCTAACTCCACCGGGAGATGACATTCTTTCCCATACACAATCCTATACGGGCTCATTCTAATTGGTGTTTTATACGCGATTACTGTATGCCCACAATGCATCCCCAACTTTAGTGCCCAATCCTTTAGTTGGGACGCACTTTGTTTTCTCAAGAACACCCTTTATCTGCCGATTGCTCACCTCCACTGTCCGAAGTTTGGGGATGATATCTTTGTAGCAAGCTTATGCACCACCCCATACTTTTTCAACACTAAATTGAACTTCTTATTGGTGAAGTGAGTACCTTGATCACTGATTATTGCCCGTGGCATGCCATACCTGCTGAAAATATTCTCACAAACAAACTTGCAGACGACATTAGCATCATTAGTTCGGGTGGCAATGGCTTCCACCCACTTTGAAACATAATCAACAGCCACAAGAATGTACAAATAGCCATGGGACGGGGGAAACGGACCCATAAAATCAATGCCCCAAACATCAAAAATATCAACAATAAGATTATGTTGTAACGGCATCTCATCTCTCTTCCCTATGCCACCGATACGCTGGCATCTATCACACTTTTTATAGAACTCGTGAGCATCTTTAAAAATAGTGGGACAATACAGACCGGATTGAACAACTTTTCTAGCGGTCTTTTGCCCACTAAAGTGCCCACCACAATGGAGCTCATGACAAAATTTTAAAACACTCTCTTGCTCATGCTCAGGCACACATCGCCTCACAATATTATCCGGACATATCTTCCACAAATAAGGGTCATCCCAAATGTAGTATTTCACATCAGACCTGAACTTACGTTTTTGGTCATAAGTGAAGTGTGGTGGGATCATGTTAGACACCAAATAATTGACAAAATCTGCATACCAAGGTTCTTGGACATGTATGGCAAGAAGTTGTTCATCCGGAAAATTTTCATTAACCGGAATCACACCCTCCTCGATATTAAGATACGAATAGTCCTCAAGCCTCGATAAATGATCCGCTACCACATTCTCACTCCCCTTTTTGTCTCGGATCTCAACATCAAATTCTTGTAACAATAACATCCACCTCAACAAACGAGGTTTAGCATCCTTTTTATTCAACAAATGTTTCAATGCAGCATGGTCAGAATAAATTATCACCTTTGACCCTAGCAAGTAAGAACGAAACTTTTCCAATGCAAACACAACGGCTAGAAATTCTTTTTCAGTTGTGGTATAATTCAGTTGTGCATCATTAAGTGTTCTACTAGCATAATGAATCACGGAAGGCAATTTGTCTACCCTTTGTCCCAAAACGGCCCCCAATAGCAAAGTCCGAGGCATCACACATGATCTCAAAAGGGTGAGACCAATTGGGACTAGAAAGAATGGGGGCACATGTCAACTTTTCCTTAAGCAAATTGAAAGCATCAACACACTCTTGGTCAAAAATGAACTCCGTATCCTTGGCAAGCAGATTACATAAAGGCTTACAAATTTTTGAAAAATCTTTTATGAATCGCCTATAGAAACCCGCATGCCCTAGGAAACTTCGCACACCCTTGACTGAATTCGGGGGAGGTAATTTAGCAATCACATCAATTTTAGCCCTATCGACCTCAATCCCCTTACTTGACACAATGTGACCCACCACAATTCCATGCTTTACAAGAAAATGGCATTTTTCCCAACTTAACGTCAAGTTGGTTTCACAACATCTTTTCAAAACAGATTCCAAGTTCTTTAAGCAATCATCAAAACTATCTCCTATAACAGAAAAATCATCCATGAAAACCTCAACACACCTTTCAATCATATCCGAAAAAATGGAGGTCATACACCTTTGAAATGTCGCAGGTGCATTGCAAAGCCCGAAGGGCATCCTCCTAAATGCGTATGTGCCGAATGGACATGTGAAGGTGGTTTTGGATCGATCTTCGGGGCTATGGCAATTTGATTATACCCCGAAAAGCCATCAAGAAAACAATAGTAAGAGTGACCGGCCAATCTTTCTAACATCTGATCAATAAAAGGCAAAGGAAAGTGATCATTCTTGGTCGCAGCATTTAGCTTTCTCAAGTCAATACACATCCTAAGACCGGTCACTTCTCTCATGGGCACATCCTCACCTTTTTCGTTCTGAACTACAGTGATGCCCGATCTTTTTGGTACAACTTGTACCGGGCTTACCCACTCACTCTCAGCCACTGGGTAAATAATACCCGCATCTAGCAATTTCAGGACCTCTTTTCTCACGGCTTCCTCCATGTGAGGATTCAGTCTCCGTTGTCTCTCCCTAGACGGTTTAGCACCATCCAAGAGATGAATTTTGTGCATGCACATCGTGGGGCTAATTCCCTTAATGTCTTTCAATGTCCACCCAATGGCCTCTTTATATTCACGCAAAACATCAATCAATTGGGCCTCTTGGTCAGTGGACAAATCAGATGCAATTATGACAGGTAAAGTCTCTCCCTCTCCTAAAAATGCATATTTTAAATTTGACGGGAGAACTTTCAACTCAAGGACTGGGGGAATCACAATAGAAGGCGCCAACTTCTCATTGAAGTGGCCTAGGGGGTGAAACGGGCCATCACTAGGATGGTGCTCGTCGGCCTTATCCACAGCCATCAGTTGAGCGTCCGCATTATCCCTAGTTTTCTCACCGCCCATTGAAATCAATGACTCTAACTCCTCACAATCCCTCTCATGCCATGCAATCTCACGCACACAATCATCAACCTCATCAAACTCATCAACAAACATGCAAGACTCATCATGACCTACCGCATTTTTCATTACCTCAAAAACATTTATTTCAATTTTTTTCATTTGCGACAGGTCATGGAGAGAGTGCCACTAGCAACATTAATTACGGTGTTGGTCGTTGCCATGAATGGTCTCCCAAGCAAAATGGGTGAATCACGGCGACTACCCTCACCGCGAGGCATCTCTAGGACCACAAAATCCACAGGAATGATCAATGACCCAACTTGAACTAAAACATCCTCTACGATGCCCAATGGTCTTTTTATGGACCGATCAGCGAGTTGTAGGGCCATCATAGTGGGTTTTAGCTCGGGAAAACCCAACTCAAGATACATGTAATATGGCAACAAATTAATGCTCGCCCGAGATCAAGCATAGCTCTCACCGTGTGAGAATCCCCCAAAGTAATGGAAATTAGAAAACTCCCGGGGTCTTTCATTTTCGGTGGAAGACTATGTTTTACTACAGCGCTCGCATTCTCACCCAAAAACAATTTCTCATCTTTCCCATACTGAATTTCTTGGAATTAATTTCCTTGAAGAATTTGGCATACGCAGGAACATTCTTGATCACATTTAACAAAGGAAAATTTATGTTAACTTTTGAAAACATGTCAATCAATTCTTTCATTTGGTGATCAAGCTTGTTCCTCAAGAATCTGCCCGGGAAAGGAACAGGGGGCACATATGGCTTGGGGTTGGACTTTTCTACATTCACATTTTGTCCCAATCCATTAGTACCCTCATCATTAGACACAACATCCTCATCAACAACATTTTCCACAACAGGAGGTTCCACAGCGGCGGGAGAGTCAACAAGAGGGGTGTAGGAGGAGAAGAAGGAGAAGCTACGATTGTCTACTGTTTGCCACCACGTAGGGTGAAGATGGCCTTGGCTTGCTCCCCTTGGCTAGGGAACATACCCGGTTGTCGTCCACTGTAATGCCTCGCCAATTGACCCATTTGGGTCTCCAACTTTTTCATTGCGGCGGCTTGATTGTTGTTTGCTAGCTGCATTACGCCCTCGCTTGGAGTTGCTCCGCTCTCATCCGATCCATTGCCTCTTCCCAAGGCTCTTTCTTCCTTTCATAAGGCCCCTGCGGTGGTGGTTGGGGATGGAGAGGTTTATTCGGCTGTTGATTACCTCCCCAAGAAAAATTAGGGTGTTTCCCCCATCTAGGATTGTATCTCTGCGAAAATGGATTGTTCTGCGGGAACCTCTGCATATATCCTTGCATCGCCTGTACCTGCTTATGATTATACAAATGGGGACTAGTGGTGGGGCAAACTTCATAAGAATGGGTGTTAGATCCACAAGTTACACACAACTATCATGCATGGCATTACCAACAGATGACACATTGGAAGCATAATTGGAAGTATTATTCATGGCCAACGTATCAAATCTTTGATTTAAAAGTGCAATTTGTTTAGCAAGCTCATCATTCATTCCTACTCCATTCACACCATTGGTTTTACCCCTTGACCCTTTTTGTTGCGAATTAGATGATAATCTCTCAAAAAGATCTTGGGTCTCTTCCGCAGTTTTGGCTCCTAAGGAGCCTCATTTGCGATATCCACCATAGCCTGATCGGCTTGTGTCAATCCCCCATAGAAAGTTTGATGCAATAAAGGCAAAGGGAAATTGTGGTGGGGACATTGCACCAAGAGCATCTTAAATCTGTCCCATGCTTCATGAAATGCCTCAAATGAGTCCTGTGTGAACCCAATGATTTTCTGTCTAAAGGTGGCTAACGTGGCATGTGGGAAGTATTTTCTCAAAAATTTATCATGCAATTCATCCCAAGTATTAATGCTCCTAGGTGGGAGCAACATGAGCCACTGCTTAGCATTATCCCTCAAAGCAAAGGGAAAGCATTTTAGTCTTAAATGCTCATCAGTCACATCGTCTCTCAATGGAAAACTAGACACAATCATCATGTATTTCCTCAAGAAATTCAAAGAATATTCAGATGCGAGGCCATGAAATTGAGGGATCATGTTAAACAGATGGCCTTTTACCTCATAACTTTTTGTTGCCTCATTCAACACAATGCATGACACAGATGTGTCCACCCGCGGCCTAGAGAAGGCATCCATGGTGGGCGCTTGCAAAGCCATATCAATTTCAAGTTCTTCTCCCTCGGTGGAAGAAGTTTCTAATTCACTCAAAGTTACCTCTGTCTCGGTGACAGAAGTTTCCGAATCAGTCTCGCTCACTTGAGTAGAGGGAATGCCTCTCTCAATTCTGTCTATATCGTCGTTCAAAGGAACCAAATTAGGATCCAATGACCGGCGACCAAACATGCACCGATTAAATAAACTTGTTAAAAATCACAACAAGTCCCCGGCAACGGCGCCAAAAACTTGATGGAGAAAAATTCCTCTAGTAATAAAATCCGAGCAAGTGTACTCACTACCGGTGTAGCAATATGCACGAGCAGGGGTCAAACCACAGAGACTCGTTGGTTTTAACAAGTAAATTTAATTAATGCTAAAAATAACAAAATGAGGTTTTTGATTTGGATTTATTAACTAAAGTAATAAAGCAAGAAATTAAACTATTTAATTGAAGAAAACAAGAAAGCAAGAAACAAGGATTAAATCAGATCAAAGGAATTCACGGATTGGATTTCATAATTGTATCCCCTCTATGCTAATGATTTTGATAAGAAAAATAACAATCTCATTCAAAGAATCTTTCACTTAGTTAAGGGTTGGGACGTTTGGTGTGCGGATTGCAACCTCAATATTTCTATCTTGTTATCAATTCCGGTAGGTCAAAATAACATTCAAGAAACTCATTAAGTTCACAAGAAATAAATGAATCTAAGTTGTCTTGAATTCCGGTAGGTCAACAATCAAACCTAATTGATGAATTAGTGTGCTTTGAATAAACTGTCCACAGTAGTGCAACAGTCTAAAACGAATAAAATAGTGCTAATTAATTCATCAAACAAGAATGAGAGAGTTTGGAAGAATTCAAACTTGAATTAGCATAGAGGTTCCACAATTACTACATCCAATCCATGAAAAGGAAAATTAGCTACTCATATTCATGATCACAGCCACAAAGTATGAATAATAACAATGCATCAAACCTAGAAAAAGAGCAAAAACCTTCAAAATCCGAAATCCTCCAATCCTTCAAAAGCCTAGGCAAGAAAATAATATCCAAAAGTACCTAATAATAATAATACTGAGAATATATATAGTCCTAAAACAATCCTTCAAAGACTAGGAAAAGGAACTAAGAAGATCCATCAAAATCTGCAAAGGATCTCCAAAATCCTTTCAAAATAAGGAAACTGCCCTCCTTGGTCCGGCCATACTGGGCGTGCGCCCACTCCTTCCAGGCGTGCGCCCACTATCAATCTGAGAGTTTTGGGCGTGCGCCCACTCCTTCCAGGCGTGCGCCCACCCTGCATTCCAGCCTTGCTCCTTTTTCCTTCCATAATTCCCTTTTGATCCTTCAGCAGAATGACTCCTTGACTTCTTAAAATTCCTCGCAAGTCCCTTTGCACTTTTCATTAGCTCTCCACTCCATTTTTGTTCCTTTCTTCACTTGAATCCACAGTTTGTCACCTAATTAACCTGTACTCACAAAAACACTAGAAAATACATTAAAATAACCTTTTACTCAAGAATTTCACAATAAATAAGTGTGAGAGTACCTAATTTAGATGTGTAAAAACAAATCCATCAATGAGCTAGCCACAAGATGAGAAGAGTAAAATGTACTAGAACAGAGACAAACCACTCTGAAGCTTCACAGACTGCCCAAATTACAAGTATCACACCTCAACTGAAAAGCCTCATCAGCTATGATGGTCATAATATCCAAAACCTCATTAGCGTTGTTGGTCGAAGCATTCCTTAAGTACTTTGCTACGATAGTCTTAAGTTCAAGTACATCATTGAGATTGGGATAGCTTTTCGCGGAAACATTAATAGGCCCAGTCCCATAAGTCTTAAGGAAATTCCACCCAATCCTGTTGGCAATCACAAAAGTTTTCCTTGTCCATTGTTCAAACTTATTATTCGCGGGGGTAAAGGCTTTGGGAGAATTAGCTCGGGTATTGATACCGAGATTCCCGCTGGTAATCTGGTTCGTATATTAAGTATATAAGCCCGCAAGAGTAAGCTCGTAACCTAGCACGCAACTCACCACAATAAACGAGACCATAGCCCTAATAGTATTGGGAGTGAGATGCATTGGTAAACATTTATTTAAGGTCTAAAACTCAACTATAAAGGGGTAAACATTTATTGAAGGTCTAAAACAGCAATCATAGAAGTTGAGGCACCGGCTTGACTTCGCTCGCGAGGAGCTACCCTATTATGATCCTCTAATAAATAATTCATGATCTCAGTTACTCTGCAAGAAGCATCAGGGCCCATCCTTTCTAGCATCTCCCTCTGATCCTCAAGAGTCTCGTAGTCTCCCATCTCCTCATCCCCTAAATCTTCATCCGAAAAATCATTTCCCTCATAAGCGTGATCCTCCATCACTTCTCATCTCCCATCACCACTGGAGATCCTTTCCTACTGCTACAAAAATTAATCACAACCCCATCGCCGTGGCCAACGGGAACAGGGCCCAGCTTCTCATCAATCTCATCCTCCAATTCTACGTTCGATCAGTTTGTTGGCTGACCGATCTTCCTTTTGGGCACCTAGCCCGATTTACCAACCTCCTTGTGTTATCAGCCATATCTACAAAACCACGAAAGCGAGTTAAAATAGCTAAAACAAAGTTTCCAAACCTTACCTCATCTCCAAAAGTCTGAATGGGGCCATCTACATACATGTAACTACCGGATTCCCACAACAAGGGTAGGAACCAATCTCCCCATCCATAGGTCGTGGCTAAAAAATTAATGGTGTCTAGAAGAACCCAAAGCTAAAACCAGCAACCTTACGATAGATCTCCCCCGAAACCCTACAAATACCATATTTGTCTGGGTAATACCCCTTCCAAGTTCATCCAGGGTGGGCTAGAACTGACGCAACACGGAAGCAATATTCGTGAGTAGCAAGCGCTAAACACAAGGATTCACAAGCGATGAACCTAGAAAAGCGATAAACTGGAATCCACCAGAAAAAGAGAAAAGCTCTTCAAATTAAATCATCAAAAAACTGCGTTTAACAAAGCCCTAAAAGTGTTTAAATACCTCCTTGCAACCCTAAAACGAATTAATAAAGCAAAGACCAAAATAACCCTAACTTAATGTTCAAAAATCAATAAAAACTAAATAATGGAAACAGTCTCCCCGTCAATGAGGCACCTGCTTGGGAGGAATCAGGCGCTCGCCTGGACGCTGGTGGCTGGTTGATCCCCCGGTGAGGCGCTGGCCTGGGCTTGATTGAGGCGCTCGCCTGGACTTGACGACAGTAGAACCACGCCGGTTGATGCCACGAGAGGCGGCCGCCTGGAGGTGTGTGAGTCGTGCGCCTGGGCTATTGCCTGGACTATCATCTCATACATCAGTCTCCTCCACTTCTAAAGAACTCGACCCCGAGTTCAGATCGGGATAAAGAACTCCATCCGCGTGGTACTCATAAATATCAGCAACATTGAACGTATTAGAAGTGTTCAAATCATCGAGAAGAGCCACCACATGCCTAGGAACAGATGTATAAACCAAGGAGAAAGGTGATTTCCTGTAGCCGAATGCACTGCACTGTTATAAGCAGACTCTATCTGTGGCAAAGCTAAATCCCACTGCTTCGGTTTGTCCCCACAAAAGTACTCTGCTTCTTCCATAGTTGTTGTCGGATCTTTCTCGTTCTGTATAAGCATCACGACCGGCTTTTCCTTCTCAACCTGTTTCTCAAAACGCGATGCACAGGAGCTATAGCAATTTTATGTTTACCCCATGTGAACATTAGCACATTATCCTTTCCCCGATAAGTAACGTTATGGTCATACTGCCAAGGGCGACCAAGCAATACATGACAGACGTCCATAAACAGAACGTCACAAACAACCTCTTCCTTATAATGTTTGCCAATAGAAATAGGAACCCTGCAAGTCCGTGATACCCTAAGTTCTGAACCTTTATTCACCCATCCCAAACTATACGGTTTCTCATGAGGTTCAGTTTTTAACCCAACAAATTCAACCAATTTCTGCGAAACTAGATTTTCAGTACAACCATTATCAATAATCAAATTACATACCTTGTTGTTAACAGAACAGTGTGCTCTCAGCAGGTTCTTCTGTTGACCCTTGTCTTTGGAAGAAAGTAGCATCTGTTGAAGCACACACTAGACCCTTTCCTCAGACTCCTCTTCAGCAAATTCAACCCCTTCATACTCATCAACTTCGGGTTCTTCCTCGTCTTCCTCATGCAGAATTGTCGCAGTTCACCGGGTGGGGCAAACGTTCGATCGTGACCCTGTCCACCACAATGAAAACACTTATCCCCTGTTGGCTTGGCATACGAATTGGCTGTTTTCTATGTTGGAGCTTTGTTCCCTGCGTCACTGCTAGTGCTGCCTGTACTCTTAGCCTACGGAGTTGGGTCCTTATCAGTTCCTGCTTCAGAACTACCCTGCTGTGAAAATCTGCGAAAAGGGGTAAAATTGTTCGAACTCGACTTCTCCATAAGTTCAGCTTTCAAGGCCAGAGTGGAAGCGTTCGTCAAGGTCCAAACTTGACGCAAACCCATCTTTTCCTGTATCGAACCTTTTAAGCCATTAATATAACGAGCAACTTTCTGATCCTCGGTCTCCTCAACCCTAACTCGCGATGTATACCTCTGAAATTCAATAGTATATTCATCAACCGTTCTCTTGCCCTGCACACAGTTGAGATACAGTTTATACAGAGCCTGTTCATAATCTGCCGGCAAAAACCACTCAGAAATTAACTGCTTCATACGCCTCCAGGTCTTAATTGGCCCCTTTCCTTGTCGTCGTCTCTGATCAATGAGTTTTTCCCACCAGACCGCAACAGTACTCTTCAATCGGATCGCCACCATCTTTACCTGCTTATTCGTAGGTACCTCCATGACCTCGAAAAATCGATCAACATTGTTCTGCCAATTCAGAAAATCTTCAATCCCCATGGTCCCAAAGAATAAAGGAATGTCTGCCTTAATCCTATAATCCTGGCGGTGTCGATTATCACCCTAACCCGGCTCTTCATCATTATCAACCTCGTCATCGGAACTGGAGTTGGAATCCTCATCATCTCGATTTTCTGCCCTCCTAGGGCATCGAACCTGTTCAACCTCCCTGTCTCTTTTGCCACCACGGTTTCGATTAGCACGAGCATTCTAAGTTTGTTGAGCAGCCACCAACGCTGCAATCTGTGTTGTCAAGGCGGCAATAGCGGTAGTTATGCCATCGATATCTGCCTTTGTTGCTTGATCCCCCATAATGATTCAGTGATGAAAAGACAAGATAAAGCCTGCTCTGATACCAACTGACGCAGCACGGAAGCAATATTCGTGAGTAGCAAGCGCTAAACACAAGGATTCACAAGCGATGAACCCTAGAAAAGCGATAAACTGGAATCCACCAGAAAAAGAGAAAAACTCTTCAAATTAAATCATCAAAAAACTGCATTTAACAAAGCTCTAAAAGTGTTTAAATACCTCATTGCAACCCTAAAACGAATTAATAAAGCAAAGACCAAAATAATCCTAACTTAATGTTCAAAAATCAATAAAGACGAAATAATGGAAACAGTCTCCCCGTCAATGAGGCGCCCACTTGGGAGGAATCAGGCGCCCGCCTGGACGCCAGTGGCTGGTTGATCCCCCGGTGAGGCACTCGCCTAGGCTTGACTGAGGCGCTCGCCTGGACGACAGTAGAACCACGCCGGTTGATGCCACGAGAGGCGGCCGCCTGGAGGTGTGTGAGGCGTGCGCCTGGGCTATTGCCTGGACTACCATCTCCTACATCAAGAACTCAGAGATGGAGAAAGCAAAGAAAGAAATTAAAAACAGAAAGAGACCTACCTTTTGTAGCGTTGTGAGAAAGAGATTCTTATTCCTTTTATTTTTTATGAGTCGCCACCTATATTATTCGTTTGGAAACATAGGAAAACCATTTTGAAAGAGATTTGGGTTCGGGGCTTAGGTTATGAAATGGGTAGGTTTAGAAGGCATCCATTTCACCCAATCCGGAGATCGGTCTTGCTAAAGAAAAGAGAGGTTTTCAATCTTTTTAATAAAATAATTAAAGAAGAACAAATAAACCCTAATCAATTCCTTGATTAGGAATGTCGGATTGTATGCTTCGAGATCGCCTTCATTGACTGAAGGGACTCTATGCTAATCCTTTTGATGGGATTACACTACTCTAAAATCAATAGAGAGGTTGAGAAGAGAAACGAAAGTTTAAAGGATGATTACCTTTTGAGGAGAGAGTTTCGACTCAAGTTTAGAGTTGAAACTTGATTTGGACAGAGCTTCGCCTCGATCCTTGATTTGGATCTTGATGTGGACGGAGCTTCGCCTTGTTCCCTTGATTCGGGCTTCGATGTTTGTTAATCAACAAGGTTGATGACCAAACTTTAGGAGTTGTTTGTGAGTGATTTGAAGGAGTCTTTCGTGGAAAGAAACCAGCAAATTGTGTGTGTTGTGTGTTCTTGATCAAGGATCGAAATGTCGACCTCTGAAACACCGGAAGTCATCCGGTATTTATAGGAGGTTGGAGAGGTGAAGGTGGAGAGGGAAATTACCCTAGGAAGGTTCCGTAACTCGGTTACGATTGGATACCCGAATTGATAAGGTTTTATCCAAAAAGAGAGTTTGAAACGGAGAAGGGAAGTGATTTCTGCACATCCTGTCGAGGGGGATATCTCGCGCGAGATATGATATCTCGTGCGAGATAACTAGTCGATGACTATTTTGTCCTCTTCAGTTGTTCCGTTAGTCAGTTAGGTCCAAAACTAACGAGGTTAGTTAGAAACTTAACGAAACATGACGAAACTGATATGCTCTCATCAAAACACAAAAGAGAGATGAAGAGTAGTGTAATCATGATTTATTGGTTCAGAATGGGGTGTCTACAGAGCCCCTCGGCGACAGGTCTTATGAAAGAAGAAGTGTCGTCGATAGAAAAGACATCATTCTGAACATTGGGATGGTCGTGCCGCACGGCTACCTACGTATCTCTAAGAGAGAATCAGACCAAACGTAGTTCGACTCCAAAACACGAAAAGGTTGCTTTAGGTATTTTGAAAATCATTTTTTTTTTTGAAAATCGAGGAGATTTCATTTTTGAAAAGGCAAATCCATACTGAGGAATCACATCCTGACCCAATTCTGAATATACCTGTTTGTCTGAAGTGAGGTGATGATCTTGGCGATTCAAGACCGGGCTTTTATTGAGGTGACGATCCTGGCAATTCAAGACCGAGCTTTTGTTGAGTAGTACTCGACATACTACATGTAGATGCTTGACACACCTACTTGGTGACGATCCTGGCGATTCAAGACCGAGCTTTTGTTGAGTAGTACTCGACATACTACTTGTAGATGCTTGACACACCTACATGGTGACGATTCTGGCGATTCAAGACCGAGCTTTTTGATGAGGTAAGTATTTGACATACTGACCCTAGATGCTTGACGCATCTTAGATGTTTGACACACCTAATTGTTGACGATCCACCTGTCTGGGCGTTGAATCGGGCTTTTGGTAAGGTAAGTATTTGACATATTGACCCTAGATGCTTGACGCATCTTAGATGTTTGACACACCTAACTGTTGACGATCCACCTGTTTGGGCGTTGAATCGGGCTTTTTGTTGGAATATGCTTGACGCATGGCACTTGACGTGATGGATGCTTGACGCGAAGGTTGCTTGACGCAATGGTTGCTTGACGCAATGGTTGCTTGACGCGAAGGTTGCTTGACGCAATGGTTGCTTGACGCTTGAAGAGATGCTCGACGCACTTAATTGGATACATTGACATATGGGGAGGTAGATGGTAGGCGAAATCCAAACACTCAACGTGTTTGATCTGAAAGTAGGCACTTGACGTGCTTTTATGCACTTTAATTCCTACAAGAGGGTTAGTGAAAGCATTTGCATAACAACATACATTCACTTAAGCATTTGTTTGTTCAAGACGATCAATGTGCACTCGACTCCAAGAATCAGCGGGGAGAATGAGTTCTATTATGTGAGAATTGAAAATCGTTTGTGTGATTTAGATTTTGGTTTAGAAGACCAACTCGTGAGGTCCATCTAAAGATCGAATGAGACAATTGTC
Organism: Adenophora triphylla var. japonica; assembly: GCA_022495995.1. NCBI lineage: Eukaryota > Viridiplantae > Streptophyta > Magnoliopsida > Asterales > Campanulaceae > Adenophora > Adenophora triphylla. The sequence goes on from JAFEMH010005336.1 coordinate 88,571, forward strand.
TAATAGGATTTTGTTGAGATAACCCAAGTTCAACACTAAGGTTCAGGATACTTCAAGGATTTTTCATTGTCGTAGGACTTTTTTTTTCATCGTCAAGCCCCTAAGTTTCTCATGTGATGATCATTGACTGAACAAGGTCTAAACCACTCCAATGGCTTTTGCTATGTAGAACTGATGCTGTCTAACCTAAAGCACATATTTTCCAAGGCTTCTCTTGACACTAAGCCCCAAGACTTCTTGTATGTTGTAGATGACTTCGTGAACAGGCTTGTGAGACTGCGTGAATCGAAGAAGGATCCCCCCCTTTTTCCCTTTGATGATTTTTTTTCTTTAGTGACGCACCCTGGTTTTTGCATAGACTGCCCTTTCGGGTTTTCAATCTAGCGGGCATCTCTTTTGCGTCTTTTGTTTTTGTGCTCTAACTTTTGCCTAGGCCGCTCTTTACGAGTTTTCAACCTAGCGAGCTATTTTTTTTATTTTTTTAAGAGTATGTTTACTCGAAGGGGACTCAGTTGGAAGAATCTCATTAAGGAGAAAGATGAGATCTCAAGTTTAGTTGAGGAGAGACGGACTCTATTTTTGGAAGGTTATCCAAGCATTGACTCTTTGGGGGAGTGTATTCTCTAATGATGAGAGTGAGAAACGAAGAGGAAAGCCCCTAATGCAGATTTGATTACTTTGAAGTGTTGAAGTAGAGATTGACAGGGGGAGAGAAGGTTAGGAAGCCCCAGTTTTGATGCTTGGATTTCAAGAGTGTGTATGAGAGTGGCTAAGAGAAAGCCCCTAGACTCAACAAAGAACGCTATATGGCTCAAAGGTCTAGAAAAGTTGTTCTACTTTTAATGGACCTTGTATCATCTAGAAATTTCTTAACGGATTTGAAAAGAAAGCCAATCATTAATATGAATTAAGGCTAAACATTTCTCTTTATGGATTGATGTTGAAAGTCTTCTTCATTTGCGTTGCCATTCGGGCTTCATTGTAAGAGGATGTTGAGGGATCCTCTTTTCTTCATTGATATCACTTGACTCTTCTTCTTTGCGGGAGAGTCCTTCTTGCCTTTGTTGAAATTTCATCCTTGTTGTGGGGCGATGAAGGCTTGAGAGTTCTTCTTTTTTTTTTTTTTTTTTTTTTTTTTTTTCGATGCTCTATTTTTGCCTAGGACGATTTGAGGAGTTTCGACCTAGCGAGCTTTTTATTTTTGTACTCTCAAAGCCTTGAATTGAGTAGCCCCACTCTTCTTGGGATGAACGTTGATAGCAGCGCCTTTGGCTTCCTTCGTTTGTTGATCTTCGACTTTCAACATGAGTAATGTTTAGCCTTAAGCCTTCTAAGGATAGTTTTCATTTCAAACTTGTTTAGAAGTTTCTATTTTTCGTGAGGGTCCACTATTCAACATAGATCATATGATATTCATAAAGAAGAACAACTCTTGAGAAAGTGTTTAGGATAAAGAGATAACTTTTATTGATAAGGAAATTCGAAACAGACTCGATAGTTCACTTGACACAAACTAGAGAGGATGACAGAATGTCTCTTCGAGAACATACTAGGAAGTTTACCTAATCTATGTTTTTTTTTCTTTTCTTTTTTTTTCAAAGGAAAAAAGGGAGAGGACAATCGGAGCCCCAAGGCAGTGATGCTTCAGTTGATCTTGCCGGCTTCATACAAGTCTTGGATGGCGTCCCTCAAATTGTAGCAATTGTTGGTGTCATGACCACTAAACTGATGGTAATCGCAAAATTTGTCGTGGTCCCAATCTTCTCTCATTTTCTTAGGATGATAGTCTTCCATTGGCTTCAGTTTTCCTTGGCCTACTAGATCATCGAACATTTCCTTAAGAGTAGCCCCACCAAAATCATGATAGGTACGACCGGTGCTCCCCTTTGTTGGACAATTCTCCTTTTACAATTCTTTCTAAGATGGATCAATTCATCGATTCTAAGGCCCGATTTATGGAGTTCGACGAAACTAGGGAAGTAATTGCCGGCAAGCTTCTCTTGGTACTCTTCGCGGAGGCATTGAAGTAGGATATGAATTTGTTCGTCTAGGCTTGGCCTATCAACGATTTCAGTCAGTTTGATCCTCCATCTCTTGATGAAGTCTGCGAATGATTCATTCGGAAGTTGCTTGGTTTGCTCAAGGTCTCTCCTAGTAGTGCGGTAGGTAGTGTTGTCCTCAAATTGTTCTTGGAAGGCACGGCGGCGAGTGGCCAATCAAACCTCGTGGAGAGTGGAAGAGTCATGTACCAATCTCTAGCGGCACCATCAAGGGTTTGAGGGAAGCATTGAACTAGCAAGTTGTCATCGACACCCATAGGTAGCATGGCCCAAGAGTAGGTTTCCAAATGAGCTTTAGGGCAAGTAGAACCATTGAATTTTGCAATGTCGGGTGTCTTGTACTTTCTAGGAAGCTTTGACATGGATTGACGAAGGGTGTCATAGTCGATAGAGAGCGAGGCTCCCTTACTCACATCGAGGATGCAAGTTTCTTTTCTAGCATTGCCATGGTAAGGGGTTCGTCCTTGCTTTCTCTCTTTCTTTCTTTCTTGGAAGCATAACTCTCATTGTCGGAGGAGGAAGATGATGAGCTAGACTTATACACCTTTTTCTTGTGCTTGCGGTGCCTTTTAGCTTTCTTAGTGTATGATACTTCGTCATCGGAAGAGGACTCATTCTCTTTCTTCTTTGAGCTTAATTCGGCCAATTGTAGTTTCATGGCTTGGAGTTCGTCAACCATGGCTTTCATTTCCCCGGCTTGGATTCTCCTTTCAAGTTCTAATCGGGCCTCCATTTCATCGGCTTGGGCTTGTAGCATTTCTTCATATCGAATCCTTTGATCCTCAATTTCCTTCTTGAGTGCTTCGGAATTCATCGTGTCGGAAGGAAATTGAAATGCTACCGTTGGAGAGGTAAGGGAGCTTGACGACCTTAGAGATGAACTCGAGATATCCTAACGAAACGTCTTTTCGAATATTAGCCCCAAACGATCCTAGATGGAGAAAAGGATGATGGTTAAAATTACCTCACGAGTGATTTTTTTTTGAAGTTTTTATTTTTATTAGAGACGGAGTTTTGACTCAAGGAGGGAGCGCACATCGATCATCAATTACAAACACAGATTCTGCAAATAAAATCTCGCGCGAGACGAGGTAATCTCGCACGAGATAACCATCCGGAAAGATGGATTTTTCCTCATTTTATTTCCTAGATTCATGGTCGGACGGACGAAGATCCGTTTTCTATCTAGCATCCTAGGTAAATCTTACAGGTATACGTAATTCAAACCAAACCTAGGGACTCGGTAATTAACCATTCTTTGTAAAACAAAGCCACGTAAAATTGGCCAGGAAGGATTTTTTTCTTTAAAGGGACTTCGAAAGGGTCATTCCAGAAGGGACGTTTCGAAGGGACTTTTTCTTTTTCCGAAGGGACTTTTCCGAATCCTTTCTCGATAGTCAATTTTACATTAACTTTATTTTGGTCAAAGACAAGAAAGATTACCAAGTCAAAACCGACCGGTCACGGAGTGTTCCTAGAAAGACAATCTACATGAAAATGTGGCGATGCAGGGCTGGAAGGCTAGGCTCCCCGCGATATGACAATCTAGGTGGATTGAATACGCGGAGTGGGATGATCCAACTTCGGAGAGACCGGCGACTAGGTGGTTACCGTCATCCGTCCTTAGTGTGGGTCCCGGGTTTATAGAGGGTATGCAGTGCAATGACAGTTATATCATGAGTGCGCGTGTGTGAGAGTCAATCTAGGTGATAGAGTAAAATAGAGATTTTTTTTTTTTTTTTGAAAAATCAAAAGGAAAACAGATAATGGCCGCATCAAGTGGTTGCCTACGTTTCTCCCAATTTAGGAAGACTCAGGCCGTCGTAGTTCCACATAAAGAGAGATAAAGAGAGATAAATAATTCAATTTACAACTCCCGAATCCCCAATGGACCGGACTTTAATTAAATAAAACCCAATCGCACGCAGTTCATAAATAATAATCAATTATTTAAATGAAATAAAGATTCGAGTTCTACACCTTAAGGGAGGCCTTAAGATGTGGGAACTCTGCAGATAATGAATTCTGGGATCCCCCTTGCATGTTCGGCTCTCGTCTTGGACTATGAGATAAACGGGAGAAACCAGAAAACAACCAGATTGCCGAAGCAATATCTCGCGCGAGATATGATATCTCGCCGCGAGATATGCTTCATCTGAGAACAGAAAATTCGAATTTACAATTTCTTTTTTGAAAACCTCTCTTTTGATTTTGACGCAAGTTTAAGCCTCTTAATTTTCAGTCTCTAGCGGAGTCGCCAACTGTAGCGTTGTGAGAAAGAGATTCTTATTCCTTTTATTTTTTATGAGTCGCCACCTATATTATTCGTTTGGAAACATAGGAAAACCATTTTGAAAGAGATTTGGGTTCGGGGCTTAGGTTATGAAATGGGTAGGTTTAGAAGGCATCCATTTCACCCAATCCGGAGATCGGTCTTGCTAAAGAAAAGAGAGGTTTTCAATCTTTTTAATAAAATAATTAAAGAAGAACAAATAAACCCTAATCAATTCCTTGATTAGGAATGTCGGATTGTATGCTTCGAGATCGCCTTCATTGACTGAAGGGACTCTATGCTAATCCTTTTGATGGGATTACACTACTCTAAAATCAATAGAGAGGTTGAGAAGAGAAACGAAAGTTTAAAGGATGATTACCTTTTGAGGAGAGAGTTTCGACTCAAGTTTAGAGTTGAAACTTGATTTGGACAGAGCTTCGCCTCGATCCTTGATTTGGATCTTGATGTGGACGGAGCTTCGCCTTGTTCCCTTGATTCGGGCTTCGATGTTTGTTAATCAACAAGGTTGATGACCAAACTTTAGGAGTTGTTTGTGAGTGATTTGAAGGAGTCTTTCGTGGAAAGAAACCAGCAAATTGTGTGTGTTGTGTGTGTTCTTGATCAAGGATCAGAAATGTCGACCTCTGAAACACTGGAAGTCATCCAGTATTTATAGGAGGTTGGAGAGGTGAAGGTGGAGAGGGAAATTACCCTAGGAAGGTTCCAGAACTCAGTTCTGATTGGATACCCGAATTGATAAGGTTTTATCCAAAAAGAGAGTTTGAAACGGAGAAGGAGAGTGATTTACGCACATCCTGTCGAGGGGATATCTCGCGCGAGATATGATATCTCGTGCGAGATAACTAGTCTGATGACTATTTTGTCCTCTTCAGTTGTTCCGTTAGTCAGTTAGGTCCAAAACTAACGAGGTTAGTTAGAAACTTAACGAAACATGACGAAACTGATATGCTCTCATCAAAACACAAAAGAGAGATGAAGAGTAGTGTAATCATGATTTATTGGTTCAGAATGGGGTGTCTACACCTGTGAAATGATCGAAGGAAGAAGCGAAGAAGGACCGGTGAAAACCTCCAAAACACTTGGACCATCTACAATGGAAAAAATAAAAAGTTCCTCTCAACACCCACTTTTAACACTCTACATCATCTTCTCTCTTCCACCTAACCATTCAACACCCTATTCAACAAAAGTCCCTACAATGGTTTGTTTAAACAAAATTCAACACTCTTCCAACTCATCATCCTATATCCCCACTTTATATTCTTTATTTTGATAATTAATAAAATAATAATTATTATTATTATCATTTATAATTAAAAAAATACTTCACACTTAATTAATTTTTTTAATTGCAATTAAATAAATACATAAAATAACGATAACTATTATTAAAGTAGTACATCATTAAAGCTAGAAAATACACATTAAAGTAATATAACATTACAGATAACACACATTAAAGCAAGAAATTAATCTCCAAATAGTTTCAGACTCAACATATCAGAAAGTTGTTTGCTCCGATCATCAAGATGCTCCTTCTCATTTAACTTCATCCACAATTTCATCTTTATAGCCAGAGTCTTGTCTTCCTCGACTTTGATTAGCTTTTCTTGACGGACTCCAAATAAAATTCAATCGAGTTAATTAAAGTTGAGTGGACAAAATTAATGGACTCCAAATAAAATTCAATCGAGTTAATTAGTTGAGTGGACGAAATTGACAGATAATTGAGAAATTTATATTGAAAATAAAATTTATATTGAAAAAAGGGGTGTTGAAAAATAAAAAATGAAAGATAAAAAAGGATAATTGAGAAATTTATATTGAAAAAAGAGGATTTTTTTTCCTGTGTCCAAATCAAATGAAAAAAAAAATTATTTATAGAGGATTTTTTTTTTTATGAATTTTGGTGTAAAAAATAAAAAAACAAATAATTTATTATGAAATAATTGAGCTCAAATAATTGGAGTTGAAATTAAAAGAAAAAAAAGGAAAAAGTTGGGGGGACTAGTGACGCCAAACACACCCTCTCACCGGTCCCTCCATCCACGTGGCCCAATCACCTTCCCCTCCTTCCCTCTCAACAATGTTTAAAACTCTCAACATTCTCCCACTTTCAACACCCAAAACAACAACCATTGTAGAAAAAAAATAAATAAATTTTGTTGACAACACCCAAATAAACAACCATTGTAAATGGTCTTAGAGTAGTTTTTGAAAGCTCAAGTATTTCTCTCTCTAAAGCTCAAGCAAACCTGAATGAGTGATGAATGATTGTAAAGGAAAAGTTTTCGCTATTTATAGGCCCAAATCCAGCGGTGTTAACCCGTATTAATAAGTCTCCCAACCAAAATTCCCTCAATTGATAAACGGTTGAGTTCACATTTCTAATTAATGGCGGTTAGCATTTATGACGCCCTTTGAAATACTCCCCACGTCCCATTCGTACCTGACATGCGTTACTCGAAAGCCCATGGGGCCCACTATTTCTTATAAGGGAAGCTTCCCCATGCTGCCTCACCTACATATCGCACGTGTATCGCCATGTGTCACAAGGAGTTAGTCATTTATAGCTCACTGTAAATGTTCACAACACTTTATGCTCGCATGGTCTTCCTAGTTTGTATATCGCGCTAGCTCCTCGCCCTGATCATAAATAATTTGGCAAGGGTATATAGATGAGCTGAACCCTTCGAAACATGCCCAAGATCGCTTTATACGAACCAAGTCATTTGAACCGACGTAAGTATGATGAGGATCCAGACCACGGGCATCCACTTTCGTAGTCCAATCCCGACATGCGGGCTACCTAGACTTCCATCCCATTTTACAGATAATGTTTCGTATTAAACCTGACACATACTAGTAGACCTGTCATTATCCCATTTAATGCTGGCACAGGCTCCCATCACGTGCGTTACGACACTTAACCAACTGTCACTTGCTCAGCTGTTCTCACTACTACATTTCTGACCTAATGGAATGCATCTAATGCAACGCCACGAGCTAATGTAACGCATCTAATGCAACGCCAGAGCTAATGTAACGCATCTAATGCAACGTCAGAGCTAATGTAACGCATCTAATGCAACATCAGAGCTAATGTAACAGCTTATGCAACGCCAGAGCTAATGTAACGCATCTAATGCAACGACAGAGCTAATGTAACGCATCTAATGCAACGCCAGAGCTAATGTAACGAGTCTAATGCAACGACAGAGCTAATGTAACGGCACATTTTTCTTAATGCAACGGCTTTGATCTCAGCGTTACATTAGATTTTTTAATGTAACGGCTAAATTACTAATGCAACGCCAAAATCCTAAACCCTAAACCCTAAACCCTAAACCTATATCCTATATCTTATATCCTATATCCTATACCCTATACCCTATACCTTATATCCTATACCCTATACACTATACCCTATAAAGTATACCATATACCCTATACCATATACCCTATACCATATACCCTACACTATACCCTATAACCTATATCCTATATCCTATACCCTATATATACCCTATACACTATACCCCTATACCCTATAACCTATATCATATACCCTATACCCTATATCCTATATCCTATGCTCTATACACTATACCCTATAACCTATATCTTATACCCTATACCCTAAACCCTATACACTATACCCTATACCCTATAGGGTATAGGGTATAAGGTAAAGGGTATACCCTAAAGGATATAGGGTATACCCTATGTGATATAGGATATAGAGTATAAGGTATAGGGCATATGGTATAGGATATATCCTATAGGGTATAGGATATAGGGTATAAGGTATAGAGCATAGGACATATGGTATAGGGTATATGGTATACCCTATATTGTTACTCATAGATGTCATTTTCACACCTAATGGCTTGAGCTGAGATAAAATCTCGCTTGACCGCTAATAGTGTTTTTGTTTGTATTGTATTTATAAGTTCGTATTACAAAGTCAGTTACTCTTTACGTGGCCCAAAATTTTTGTGCATCTTCAATAACATTATTGAAATAGAAATTAAATTTCGGAAGAGATAGAAATGATTTAATAATGGGTTTTACATTTCCTGATGAAACAAGAAACGTTGTTCAGCCTCTAACCTTAAAGACCAAGACTGTCGGCGAAGAGTACAGTTGAGTGGACATTTATTATGAAAATAGAGTTTATAAACAAACACATGGAATAGTGAAACGATTCTTCCTTTCATCAATTGAGACCTTTTTTTTGTCTGTATGTTGTGGCCCATGTTATCAGGACAATATCTCTCCCATGTGATATCCCCTCTATTTTCTCTCCTTAATGTCACTCAGTGCGGCTTCCGAATTTCTTTTGTTTTCAAGTAACTCATACTATGAAATATAAATAATTTCAATTTTGATCTCAAAACAAAACAGAGTGGATGCTTTATGATTATTATTTTTTTTTACATTAAAATATGAGATTTATTGGACTTGCGTGCATGCTGTCACCCATTTGAAAACAGAAAGTTGTGACTAAAAACAGAAGGTTTTGACTGCGCTCAAATTACACATTATAACAAAAAAAATGAAAAGTGATGATGCAATAACTTTTGGGGTTTCATTAAATATGAATATCTGGCTTGTATGATAAGATTGTATCTAAAACACAACAAAAACAAGAATCACCGTTAGAAATCAAGTCGGAGTTTAATCCAGCTCAGATTCTCGAGTGTGAGAGTGAGATCTCTTAAGGTTTTATAAGAGAGAATAAGACTTGAATGTATTAGTGAGTTGTGTGCTAGGGTTTAGACAATGTGGCTTACAATGATGCTTTTTCACTCACTTTGTCCATGGGGACAAGGGGTAGTATATATAGTAAGGGAGAGCTGTTGATAATGTCAGGAGGATATCTTTGTCCTTTGACCTAGGACACGTATCCGCACCTGGTTGACTAGTACAATAAAGTGAGGATTTACTGTAGATGGATGTCTTTAATTGGCCAAGGACAGGGAAAGCAGGCGACAATTGGTGCGGCGCGTTACGTGCATAGTAGGCGCCTGAGCCACCATTTAATCTGATGGTAATAGGTCGGCTCTTGGTGTTAGCGTAAGTACGGACCTTTGTCTCACTAGCTTTGACTTTAACCGGGAGTCTAGTGATAAAACTGGGAGTCTGGTATGAGACCGCGGTCAACATAGTTGACGCGGTCTTGGACATCACGATCATGGCTAGCGCGCGCCATCCCGCCGACTTCCGCCTTTATGATCGCGGTCTTGACTCTTGTGGTCACGATCCCCGCTGTCTTAGATATGCCACGTCATACTTGGCCTTAGACTAGATCGAGCTTTAGGCCCGGTCTAAAAGGTCCGGGCTCATCAGTGGCCCCTAGCTTCGAGCGAGGAATTGTTTATGATTTGAGTGAGGAGCTATATATATGAAGCTTGGTCTGCGGTCAGATCGCTTTCGCGGTCACAAGTGTTGTGTATTTTTGCTTGTCTTGCTTAGACTCCCTTGTTGTGGCGCACGTGAGGAGCACGTGTGAGGAGTTTGGTAGAAGTTGGTGGAAGATATGCGCTGATAAGCTTTGTGTGGGCCCTTTTGCCTGCTAAAGGGCTGGCACGTGTCAGGTACGGAGATGACGTTTCTCGAATTTCAAAGGGCGCCATAAATGCCAACCGCCAATAAATTCAAATTGAAAACTTTCACCGGTTCATGATTCGAGTGAATATGGTTTGTGGGCTCATTAATATGGGTCGACCCGTATTGGTTGGCCTATAAATATCAAATCCTTCTTCTTTCTCACTCTTTTATCAACCTCAAGGCTTGAATCTGCACTTTTATAGAGGGAAACCATTTGCTCAACTTCCTTAAGCACCTCCTTTGCGTAATCTTCCTTCGTAAGTGATTAATTCTTTCTTTCATTCTCATCTCTTTGTCTCTTTTGTCTTGGAATGATTTATAGAATGGAGCATCATTTAGAGTTAGGTGATGGCACCACTCCTTATACCTTCGCCGTTGACAAGAAGTCCGGTGGTATCTATAGGAAGGTTGCTACCTCTTGGGTTAGGTTATCTCTTGAGGCTTTTAAGTATTTCTCGGTCAGGTATGACTGGGGAAATTGGGTTCCACCCCGGTTTGGGGAAGCCAAGATTTTTCCGGAGATATGTTGGTGTTAGGCGATGTATACCATCAAAGAAATTTCATTATGGGGGTGTTGTGCAGGTTTCCCCGCGAGAAAATTCAGGCGTTGAACGCCGTAGAACTGGTGAGGAGAGCCCGCGTAGATCCTACCAGTAGAGTGATAGCCGACTGGGAGAAAGTTCCTCTGATAGATGAGATCGAGATATCTGTGCCCCTGATTGTGCCCGTAGTAGATTTGAACTTGGCCTTGGTGACAGAACCCTTGACCGCAGTTGCACCCACTGATATGGACGTGGTGGAAGCGGAAGGAGTGGTGGAGTCATCATCGAAATCAACTTCCGCTCTCTTTGGCTCTCTTGATAGCTCGGAGATGGAGGTTGATGACCGCGAGACCCTAGACTGCATGGAGGTGAGCACAAAGAGCATGCGGCAACAGATAGTCAATGCCTTTCTTGCAAGGACCGGAGGAGAGGCTGCGATGCTCGCTGGCAAGCAGCTGCCGGTGCCACTACTACTGGCCGCGGCCAGAAGAAGAAAAAGAAGGGAGGGCCTTAACTGGATGTGGGGATGGAGCTGTATACCACCTTTTGCGTTGATCCGAACTCCTACTATGTTCGTGAGCTGCATGAGGTGGAGTATAAAGGAAAGTTGCGGCCAGAGACCGTGGTTGATGTCCGCGGGGAAAATAAAGCCTGCATTTTCTATGGGGTCTAGTTTGAAAACGGACTTAGGCTTCCCCTAAACCCTTTCATTGTCCAATTCTTGGACTTCAATAGATGCCTCCCTACTATTCCAAAAATAATTCTGCTTGCACCTTCTCTCCCCCTTCCAACAAATTTAACCAATGGAACCAAAAGAATATTTTGGTGATAGAGAGTAGGTTTGGATGGAGTTTCCAAGACCGGAGGGTGCTGCTCCTATTAGGGTGTCTGCCAGTTCCTATCCCAGCCCGTCCGAATCTGAGGGCCTTCAAATTTCCATAGCCAAATATTTAGCCCAGTTTGTGACCGAGAGATATTAGCCAGTTTTTGATGTGAGTGCGATCATAGTCAGCGAACTGTTGCTGATCTTTGCAGAGGTGGCACCTCCAAGGGAAGGTAGCTACTATGCCCCGAGGGTTGCTATTGAGCCCGTAATCTATGATCCAGATTGGAGAGTCTATGAGATTTTTGATGTTTAGTCCAAGTGTGGGACCTGTATGATGGGCGCGGTCTGCGAGCCTCCAGCTTGGATCGGTCTCTTACTTTTGTCTTTATGAGCTGCTTATTTCTGCTTTTGATTTTTTCTTTGAACTACGGTCTAATCACTTCTTTCTTTTTTCTTTGATGCAGACCCAACAGATCCAAAAATGGCCCCCAGACTATCACAAGCTGAACTCAAGGCGGCAAGTGCGCGCAAGCTAGCAAAGGAGAATAAGGCACGGCAAGATGCCTTAAAGAAGACCGCTGCTCCTGAGGTAGCGCTGCCCGTGGTGTAAAAGACCTCTGGGAATCTTCTTTCCGGTGTCCGCGGGGTGCCAAAGGCCAAGGAGCTCCTTCCTAGGCCACAATCCAGCCGTGGCCGCGGTCCAGTTCCTGACCGCATCGTCTCTACTGTCCAATCCGATCGATCAAGGAAGCGGTCTGGTTCAGATGTTGAAGGCCCTGGAAAGAACAAACAACGAGTTAAGTACCTATTTCGTCCCTAACCTATAGTTACTTTTTTGTTTTCATCCTGAATGTAATTTATTTTTCGTTTTCCCCTTTAACCTCGTTTTTTTATGTTGATGTCGTCCTTCCTTCAGTTGACCATCCATTTGACCGTAAAAAAATTTCATGTGGCATGCCAAGTCATTAAAATGCTGAGTTGACCTTAAAATTTTATAAAATAGGCTGAGGTGAAAGTATTAAGGGGTTAAAGTGTACAAAATATAACTTTAGAGCCAAAAATATAAATAATACCTTTACACATTTTAAAACTCCATCTTTAATGAAATTTATAAATGACGAAAATGCCCCCTATATAAAGCCTAACTCCTTCTCCTCAAATTCATTTTATCTCATTTTTTCTCTCTCTCTAAGAAAACACACACGCGCACACACTTATAGTAACCCCAACCCCTCCATCCCCTTTCTTCTCCGGTGACATTTAACGTTGCCGGCGAAGCTCCGTCAAGACAAACAAACACCAGATCCAGATGTGCCTCTCCAAAATAAAGTTGTAACCACCAGAATCAGCGTCATCAAAATTCAGACGCACCACCAATCGCCTCTGTCAAATCTGGTAGCCATTACCGCATTTTAGCCTTCAGCGACTCTTAGGTGACCTTTAAGGTCGTCGTTTGCCGTTGATTTGGTCGTCGGACCTACGCCGACAAGATCCCCACAAAGGTATGAAGTTATGAACTAACTAGAAGTCAGAATGTATTCTAAACGAAATTCTTAAGCTAGACCAGAACAAATTTTAATCTATTAAAACAAATATTCACTTGGCCCATTTTTTTCACTTCGCAAACATACTATTTTCTTAATTCTCAAACTCTGATTTCCATTTTTATTTTCCCTTTCATTTCTGTAGCTTTCTTTTTCTATTTCTTGTTTCTTTATCGAGGATCAGGGAAAAGAGAACCCTTGATAGGAAACTTTGATATATGATAATAATGAAAAATATTGGATATAATGGTGATATTGATGATCTGATATCATGAGAGAGAGAGAGAGAGAGAGAGAGAGTTGACGGAGGTGAAGGAGCAGAGGTTGGAGGTGAGGGTGGAAGGGAAGTGAATGGGGTTGATGGGGCAATTGAGGAAGGCGAGGGTGGAGAGGGATATAAGGGCAGTGACGAAGAGGGAAGTATCATCAGAGCAATTGGAGGTAGTGAGTGGAGATGGGGTGGTGGTGGAGGTAGTGGGTGGAGATGGGGTGGTGGTGGTGAGATAAAATATATGGACTTGATAAATAAAAAAACTATGGAGAAATTTTTAAAATATATTAAAAAGTTATTTTAAGGGGTTTATAGTTTAATATTATACACTTTAACCCCTTAATACTTCCACCTCAGCCTATTTTATAAAATTTTAAGGCCAACTTAGCATTTTAATGACTTGGCATGCCAGATGGAAATTTTTAACGGTCAAATAGATGGTCAACTGACAGAAGGACGACATCAACGTAAAAAAGTGAGGTTATGGGGGAAAACAAAAAAAAAATCAGGACAAAAATGAAAAAGTGACTATAGGTTGGGAACGAAATAGGTACTTAACTCGACAAACAACAAAAGGTCCAGCGGCCTGATGTTATTATTGCACCCATCCCAAGCACTCCAAGGAGATCGAGATCAATCTATGCCACCGCTTATCCTATCAATAACATTGATGCTCGTGAGGTCGCTTGGAGCTTGAGCAATGATATTGGGGACCTTCCTCCTGTTCAGGGTGTGGACCTGTATTCCCGTAGAAGTCATAATTCTGTGGTGGGGCTTGGTCTTTTGAACAAGCTCTATTCCCCTGATTTTTATGAGAATGTGGGATCCAAACTCAACGCCTCCGCCCTAGCAGGAAACAATGGCTTAATGGTCACTTTGAGGTAATTCCTTATTCCTATATATCTTTCGTTCTTCTATCTTTTTATGATCGTTGTTTGTCGACCGAGCTTTTCTACTTTTTCAGATTACTAAATCTAAAGGATGCCATGAGACTCCGATAGATAACTGATGAGTAGGATGCCTCCATTACTTGGGGAAGGCACTGGAGGAGAATAAAGCCCTAGCTACGTCTCTAAAGGAGAAGGAGACAGACCTAAAACACGTATGTGAAAAATAAGATGAGGCACTCAAATCCTTGGAGCGGGCTAAGGGTACGTGGGATGAATATCACGAGCACAAAGAGCTATTGGAGAAGAGAGTGGAGGAATATGCGGGAAGGCTGGAGGCCTCTAAGAAGCAAGTCTTGGATCTGGAGGCGCAAGTTAATAAAATGTCTGAAGAGTTACTTCCTTTGAAGCAATTCCAGCTTGAGAAAGATGCCCAGATGGCCGCTGCTCGCAAGGAGGCTATTGAAGAGTTCAAAAATTCCCAAGAATACAAGGATGAGATCTTAGCGGAGTGCTCTTCACAGTTTGATGTTTCTTACAAGATGCAGATAAGGAACTTTGTTGCTACAGGCAAATTCTCTGTGGAACAATTGGCCATTATTGGCTCTTTGATCGCCACTGACTTGGAATGTCTACCCCGGCATGCACTGGTCCCTCTAGCTTAAGAGGACATTGATAATTTGGATGCAGCAGCAGCATCGACTCTTCCTCCTGTTACCGCGGTTACCGCCCCAAGCCTCATCGACAAACTTGATACTCTGAGGTGTGGTGAAGAGAAGCTAACATTAGAAGTCGTTGCTACTCGACCTATTTCCCAATTGGCCTGCGGTCAGTGAGCTATTTTTGCCACGGTCAGCACCTGCTCCTTCAGACTCTGCCCCAACTCCTACTCCAAATCCTTTCCCTGTGGCTCAACCAACTCAGAAGCCTGCTCAGTAAACAACTTAGATATAGGATTTTTTTGTATTTTTTTGTTTTTCCATTATGTAATAGATGTAGGATTTTGTACTTCCCTTATGTATTAATGATAAAACTTTGACCCACTTATTCTAGTCTTTAGCTTTTGAGTTTTTGCAACGATGAATACTTGCTTTATAAAAACTTGACAAATTTGTATTCTTGGTTTCCTCTTCAAGCTTATATGACTTGTGAATGATTTATTTGTACTCAATGTTTGGCCGCGGGCAATGTAATGCCTTTACTAGTTTGCAGGCCGCGTTATGAGTTAATAACTCTTTATTGAAAAAACATTTCAAGTTTTATCACGGGAGTTCACCTTTTTCACTATGATCACAGTTAATTGTGGCCTATTAGACTTTGTGGTTTAACCTCGGTCTGTGTTGTGGGCTCCAACTGCACATCACTCTCGTCATTCACTTTAGTGATTTACACGGCTTGGACTCTTAAGTCTGTGGCGTATTTCGAAAGAGCCAAGTTAAGCTGCTTTCATATGGGCATGCAGAATGTTGTCGTGAGGCTAGTCCGCGCATCAGCAGGTGTGACTGGTGCTGGCTTTCATATCCGCATTTGGCGGTTGCGCGTTTTGGACTCTTTTGAGTCTAGTGGCACTGGTAAGGGCTCAATTTTGGCCTTTTAACATATGAGCATGCGGTTAGCGGCCGATGAGGCCACCTCGCATCAGCAAATTTTGGGTCATGCTGGCTTCCATATCCATTTTGATGGTTCACGTGTTTGGACTCTATGAGTCTTCTGGAGGTCGAGTACGGGCTCAATTTTGGCCTTTGTACATAGGGGCATGGGGTCTGCGATCAGTGAGATCACCGCGCATCAGCAGGGCGTGTCCGTTTGTTGGCATCCTTGCGGGCATACGGTCTGCGATCATTGATATTACCGCGCATCAGCAAGTTGTGACCGTGCTGGCATCCTCTTTTTTCTTTTTTTTTGCGGGCATTCACTCTGTTGCTTCAATAGTGAGTATATCATTTTCGTATTTCTTCCGAGTAACAAAAGTATGCCTAAACGCCTCATTTTTGATACATTGTTATCCTCTATCGCCATTTTTACAACACTTTAGTATTAAAAAGATAAAAAATAATACTTTCTAATGTGATCGTTGTTCCAAGCATTTTTGAGTTCTTTTCCCTCTTATGTCCGCAGTTTGTAGGTTCCCTCTTTGATGATTTGGGTAACTTGATACAGGCATCTAGTTGGGCATCTCATTTATCTTGCAAATACACACGTAGTATAGGGCCTACTCCGTTCACATATTATCCCAGTTCTTGAAAGATCCTCGCCATGAACATTGGGAAGTTGTTGCGCGTGTGGTTTGCTATCTTAAGGGAATTCCAAGCCAAGGTATTCTTCTAAGCTCAGATAGTGACCTTAGTCTCAATGAATGGTGTGACTCAGACTGGGCTGCTTGTCCCGTTACTCGGCGCTCCCTTACCGGGTGGTTAGTGTTTCTTGGTAATTCCTCTATCTCTTGAAAAACTAAGAAACAATCCACTTTGTCACGTTCGTCTACTGAAGTTGAATATCGATCCCTTGCTGCTCTTACTTGTGAACTCAAATGGTTGAATGGATTACTTTTGAGTTTGGGTCATCATAAAGTCATTAACATATTCTTTTATAGTTAGTCGACTCTTTATATTGCTAAAAACCCGGTGTTTCATAAACGGACGAAGCATATTGAAATCGACTATCACTTCTTCCGTGATGCCATCAATGATAGACTTATTGCTCCTTCTTATGTTCCTACTTCCACGAAACTCGCGGATGTTTTTACTAAAGCTCTCGGGAATCAACAATTTTATGCTCTTCTTGGCAAGTTGGGAATTCTCAATCCCCACGCACCAACTTGAGGAAGGGTGTAACAATATTGGTGGACACGGGAGTGCGCATGTCTAAGCACGACCGTGAAAATACATCTTCAAAAAATAAAAGTTGCTGGAAATTCCCTTAGATCTTGGTAAGGACATGCCATTTTCCCTACCCGTTTGTATAAACTAATCTCTCACTCTTTGTTGTTGCGTACAAGCCTCACACAACCATGCAAATATCAAAACTTGATTGTGCCAACAATTGAAAGTGAAAGTCGGTGTTTAGCGCAGGTTATTAATTTAGTATAGGATTCCTTTCCTAGTTAGATTTATTTTTCCTTGTTTGAAGTAGTGTGAGACACAAACTCTTAGCCTTATATATTGTTAGCCGTTTAATGAAAAGAAGTGATGAATAAAAACTCTTATTTTAAATCTTTCATAAATACATTTTGTGGCACTACCAAACCTATATTATTCTCAATAATATGTTTAGGTGGTGTTACAATGATCTATGACCGTCACTTGGCTTATATATATGTACATAGTTATCCCTAAACCCTAAACCCTAAAACTATTATGAGCAGAAATACTACCTAATAAGTGAACAGAAAAAATAATCAGGCGGAGGTGCCATAAGCTCGCCTAGAAAGCCTGCATGTATTTGTTTCTCTCCCTATGAGCCCTCCCGAGGAGCCCTCGTGCACCTATGCGCTTTAGAAGCACTCGTTGAATATCTGCCAGTGTCCGTGATTCGTGTTTTGGTCAAATTTCAACAAGTGTATTTTAATAAGAAGAAAAGTGACTAAAGTGATATGAATCTAGGTACAGTGATTATCGAATTGAATAGAAATGGACACAAGATGTTGTTGACTAGGGAAAGCCCTTGAACAACTTGTTCGCCGGCATAAAACCCCGGGAGGATTTGGCTCCTACCTTGACCGAAAGTTTACTAAGTGTTCTTGGTGATTACAATGCTAAGAGCGTATAAAGAAGGGAGCTTAGGCTAGAGTGAACGTGTGTGAAAATACAGTGTGTGTTTCCTTTTATACCTCAAATAACGACTAATTAGAAAAGAAGTCAAAATAATCCTAAAATCTCGGGAGTGATGCCGATCTTGGTGAGATTTATCCGCAGTCGTTTGTTGAGAAGAAGATAATGATCCGTTGCTGAAGAATCGTGGTTGAACCAGTCTCCGCTTCCTCTCGTCACATTCCCTAAAAAATAGGACTAACGTAACAAAGAATTCAACCTACGAATAACCAAGATGTAAATAAGACAACTCAAGTTGTTAGCACCAAGTCGTTATAGGCAAGTTGTAAAACATGTTGACTGAAAATGTAGGGCCCAACAATTGCCCCCAAACTTTTTGAATTTTAAAAATGTAGAATATAAAGAGACAAAAAATTTCGAAAAGTTTGCCAAATACGAAAGAAAGGAACGACAGTTTTTAAATGAGAAAAAAGGGACGCGATGGGATGGTTTTCGAGTAGTTTCCCAAGGCAAAAAGGCATGATCGCTTTAGAGTTCCAACCACCTTCAATCTCCATAAATAAATAGACTCTTGCTCCACCTCTCCCTTTCACCAAATCAAAAACGTAGCTTTCACAGAGGTTTCTCGAAGAAGAACCAGGGAAGACGGTTGGGGCGAGAAATCAAGTAGAGATTTACGGTGAGTTTCTTGTTTTCTCTTCAATTCCATCTCTGATTTCTTGTTTTAAGTTGAAAAAATGGGTCGGAAGAAATTAGTCGTGATTGAGAGTGACGAGGGTTTGCCCGAGGGTTTCATAACCCAAAACTTGTTGAAGGAACCTGATAATGAGAAATGTTTGATGCCTAAGGCTAACCTAGAGGTTATTAAGAAGAATCACGCCATGCCCTACGAAATGCTTTCTTTACTCACTCTGATTTGACTTCCGAATGTTATTCCCCTACTTGGGTATGCTTTCCAGAGTATCCTTTCGTTATAGGCTTAAAATTTCCTTTCCCCGACTTGATCACAAGGTTCTTCTCCTATACTAAACTAAACTATGCCCAACTAATGCCTCAAGGTTGGAGATACTTACAAACCCTAGTTAGATTAGGAGAGAGGGCCGATTTGGTTGTTGGATTAGAAGAATTAGCGTACACTGTGGATTTAAGGAGCTTTGGTCCAGGAAGGTTTGGTTTTAGGGTTAAGAATGGCGAGCCTATTTTGATCTCCAATCATGATCTTGCGGATAGAGGGTGGAGGAATAAGTTTTTCTTTACAAGGAGGGACACCTTGGGTCACGTGGAGGGTGTTACTTCCAAATGGAGGTTTCAAGGTAGTGAAAATAATTTTTCCTTTTTACGAACGCTTCCTAATACTCTGATAACTAACTACTAAAATTCCCTTTGTAGAAGTTGCTAAGCTGTCAGACTTGTTTCCGGGGCAAGAAGGAACGCAAGAAAACATAAACCAGCTTCTCCAATTGGGTGTATCTGATAGGACCTTCAAGGCTTTTCCTGTTGAGTTCTTCGTTGAGAGGGCAGAGGTTGAAGCTGAAGAAAGTTTACCCCCAAACTTACCTGAGATGTCTACAGGTTTGACTCCTCAAAAATCTTTGTACCTTCGCAAGTCTTTCTAATTATCTCACTTTCATGTCTCCTTGCTGCAGCTACACGATCCAAATCCACTGTGAGTGCTACTGACTTGATGGCTGCTGCTAAGGCAAAAAGGATTGCCAAGAAGGAAAGCAAACCTCCAACTCCAATGTCCATGGCCTCTAGTTCTGATCTAAATGCTTCCAAGAAGAAGGAGGAAGCGAAGAAAAGGAAGATGTCAGAAGTTGAGGCTACGGACACGAATGATGATTGTGATACGGCTAAAGCACAGAAGAAGCTAAAAGATGCAATAGCATGCTTTGTTGACAAGGTAAGATGAAAAAACTTGAACTTTGCTCTAGATTTTTGATGAGTGCTAATATTTCTTTTACCCAGGTAGCGGATATCATGTGTCCTATTATGGACCAGTTTGATGCTTTGAAGATCAAAGCAGCCAAATATAATTATGAAGCTGAGGACTATAAGGAGAAAGCTACCAAGAATGCTGAGGAGGTCGAGAAGTTGAAGAAAAATCTTGAAGCTGAGAAGAAGGAGTTGGAAGTTGTTAAGGCTGAAAAAGTGAAGGAAAAGGAAGCCCACGAAAAGGAATTTGAAGCTGCAAAAAAGGACTTCACGTTTAATGCTACCAAAGTGGTGTTTGAAGCCAGGATCGAACTTATGGAAGAGTACAAGAATGGGGCCTGTCTCGGATTGGGATGTAGAAGCAGAGAAAAGGTCTTTGGAAGATTTTATTGGTGAGCCGGTAGATGCAGAGGAAGTGAATTCTGCGGCTCTGAAAGCTCTGGTTGAGGATACTGATAGAACCCTGAGTACCCTAGTGGTAGCTCAAAATGGTCAAGGGGTGAATACAACACCGGCGGCAGCGGGCCAAGTTTAAAAACAGTTTAAAACTTTGTTGGGTATTTTGGGTGAACAAAAACAATTTTTGCTTTTAGTTTGGTACAACAAATGGGGGGAGTGTCCCCAAAAACAAGGTTTTTTATTTTGTAATGGCTCATAAGAGCCGAGACAATTTATTTGGGGGTACTAGGTTGGTCTAGTACTCCAAGCTTTTTTAGGGTTTTAGGGACCGTTGGCTTACCCAACTTGTCCACTAGTCTGCAAAAAATCTTTTGAAAATACTTAACGGTTTTTTTTTTAGCAAAGTGTTTTATGTCTTTGAGAGACACTTTGTTTGTTCTTTAGATAACATGTAAATGTTATAAACCGAAGGTAACATGAAAATGTTACAACCAATAGTTCACAACTTGAGTAAGTGTGAAAACGTGCACCCAGGCGAAGGTGTCAAAACCTTAATTCGTAAGAAAAGATGAATATCTTTTAACCATATGTACCTTTGATCAGAGGTAAATCGTTTGAAGAGATAGAACAAGTATCAGCCGTCCTGGCGTGTCAACAAGTTCCATCCCTCTCCAGCTAAAGTTTCAACATGTATCAACCGTACTGGCGTGTCAACATGTTGAACTTTGTCTTCCTCAGGCTCAAACATGTATCAGCCGTACTGGCGTGTCAACATGTTTGTCCTGTTCCAGCTTAGGTCTCAACAAGTATCGGCCCGTGCGGCGTGTCAACATGTTGAGCCTACTCCATTTGCTCAAGTTGCACCTCGCAAAACAGATTTATGTTAGGGTTGGGCGTTAGCGTAGTTAACGCCCCTCCGATGCTTAAGTTAGTAAGGATTCTCCACAAAAATTAACAACTTGAAATATACGAATGAATTTGACAACTAAAAATAAATCGTACCTGAGAAGTCTAGTTGCAAATAACTCGGACTTACATGAAATAAAGTTTCAAGTGGATGGCGTTCCAACTTCTAGGGATTCTATCTCCACTTGGGGTTGACAACCAGTACGCACCTTTGCCAGCTTCAGCGTCGATGAGATATGGTCCTTCCCACTTGGGGGCTAACTTACCTGCATTCAATTCTCTTGTATTTTGAAATACTTTTCTTAAAACTAAATCACCAACCTGGAACCTTCTGACTCTGATATTTTTGTTGTAGGATCATGCAATTCGTTGTTGATAAGCCGCCATCCTTATCTTGGCTAAATCCCTGATCTCATCAATTGTATCTAAATCTTGAGTTAGGAAAAGATTGTTTTCATCTTGAGTTAATAAGCCATACCTTCTTTGTTGGGATCGTTACTTCAACTGGAATTACGGCTTCCGCCCCATATACCCAATGAATATGGAGTTCTACTGTGGCTCCTTTTGTGGTAGTCCTATCTGCCCAAAGTACAACTGGTAACTCTTCAACCCATTTTCCCTTCTTTTGGTCTAGACACTTCTTCAAGTTGTTGATGATCAACTCGTTGCTTGATTCAGCTTGGCCATTGGCTTCGAGGGTGGACAGGTGTAGACATGATCAACTTGATGCCCCAGTGAGTACAAAAATCCCTGGTCTTCTTACTTATAAATTGTGACCCGTTGTCACATATAATCTCGATGGCACACCAAACCTCGCTAATTATATTTTTCTTTAGAAATGAGATTACCTCCTTATCTCTCACCCGTACATAAGCTTCTCGCTTCCGATCCACTTTGAGAAATAATCGGTTAATGCCAACATGAACACCTTGCCTCAGGAGCCTTAGGCAACTTGCCTACAATGTCCATGCCCCACCGCATGAAAGGCCAAGATGGGACTATAGAATGTAAAGGCTCGGCGAGGTTGATGCAAGATGTTATTGTGTCTTTGGCGTGCATCACACTTTTGTACATAGCTCATAGCATCTTGACGCATGGTTGGCCAATAGTATCCTGTCTTGAGGGCCTTCGACGCCAGTGCTTTCCCACCAGAATGGTTCCCACAAATTCCTTCGTGGATTTCTTTGAGTACTAGTTCAACTTGCTCATTATCGACACATCTCAAATAATGTCCTGTAAAAGACCTCTTGAATAGCACATTATCTATCAAAACAAAAGTAGAAGTACGAATCTTAAAAGATCTAACATTCTTAACATCGGGTGGAATAGTTCCAAGTTGAAGGAACTCAATTACAGGTTGGGTCCAAGAAGGTTTAACATCTTGTGCCCCAGTAGGTGGAGTAACTACTTGAGTTTCCTCAACTTGGTCTATTGCCGGGTACTTAACATAAATGATGGGGATATTAGTATGCAACATTGATTTGCAAGTTGAACCCAAGTTGGCCAAGGCGTCCACTTCTGCGTTCTCTTCTCTAGGGACCTGTTCCAAAGAGAATGATAGAAATTTTGAAGCTAAAGCCTTAACCTGTTGGAGGTACAGAGTCATCTTGGAATGCTTCGCCATATAACTGCCATTAAAATGGTTAGCTAGTAGTTGAGAGTCAACAAATACATTTAAATGTGTAATATTCAAACTTAAAGCTGTAGTTAAACCCATGATTAGGGCTTCATACTCAGCTTCGTTATTTGTTGCACTGAATTCACAAGATACAGCTTGAGGTATGATATCACCTTGAGGGGACTTCAAGATTATTCCCAAACCAATCCCTTTAGAATTTGAAGCTCCATCTGTATACAATGTCCAAAATCTAGGAACAGTTTTACCTTCAAGTTGTTGCACTTCCAGTTCTACCTCAGCCGCAAACTTGACCGAAGTCAGCTACGAAATCGGCTAGGGCCTGCGATTTGATGGCTGTTCTTGGCTCGTACGAAATGTCATACGTGCTCAACTTGACTGACCACTTGGCCAACCTGCCCGACATCTCTGGAGTTCTCAACACATTTCTCATAGGATAATTAGTTCTAACAGTTATGGAATGTGTTTCAAAATAATGACGTAGTTTGGTAGCAGCAGTAGTTAAGGCTAATATCAATTTTTCAAGATGAGAGTACCTTGTTTCAGCATCCAATAAAGACTTACTTACATAGTAAACAGGATCTTTGTTCACCTTGGATTTCCTTCACCAATACTGCACTAACAGCATTTTCAGATACAGCTAAATATAAATAAAGATGCTCACCATGTTCGGGTTTAGCAAGCAGGGGTGACATCATCAAGTATTCTTTAAGTTGTTTGAAGGCTGCCTCATGTTGGTCAGTCCATTGAAAGAGTTTGTTTTTTCTTAATACTTCGTAGAATAACCTGCACTTATCAGATGATTTGGATATAAATCTATTCGAAGCAGGCTACTCTACCTGTTAACCTTTGTACGTCCTTGATGTTCTTAGGGATTCCAAGTTGAGAATGGCTTTGATTTGTTCGGGACTTGCTTCGATTCCCCTCTTGGTCACCATATATCCCAAGAATTTACTCCTTCTAACACCGAAGTTGCACTTCGCCGGATTGAGCTTCATGTTGAAGGCTTTCAAGATGTTGAATGCCTCAAGCAAGGTGCTCCACATGATCCTCAATGTGCTTGGATTTGACCACCATATCGTCTATGTAGACCTCCATCGTCTTGCCAAGTTGGTCTTTGAAAATTTTGTTCACTAACCTTTGATAGGTTGCCCCCGCATTTTTAAGACCAAAGGGCATAGAAATATAACAATATATACCTTCCGGAGTCATGAATGCTTTGTATCTTCTTGGTCCGAAGGCTCCATTTGAATTTGTTGATACCGGAAGATGCATCCATGAATGTCAAGATGTCGTGGCTAGTATCTCATCAACTAGAGAATCAATATGAGGGAGAGGGAATGGATCCTTCTGGACAGGCCTTGTTCAAGCTCGGTGAAGTCCACGCATACTCGCCACTTGCCATTCTTCTTCTCCACCACTACAACGTTAGCCAACCACCTTGGGTACCGAACTTCTCCGATCATCTTGGACTTCGAAGCCTCTCAACTTCATCCTTTATGATCTGGTTCCGCTCCTGGGTGAACTTCCTTCTTTTTTGACGGACAGGACGGATGGTCGGATCGATGTTCAACTTGTGAGTGATGATGTCCTTGCTTATCCCCGTCATGTCTTCATGCTTCAAGGCAAAACAACATTTCTGACTTTTCAGGAACTCGATCAGCTCCTCTTCGATTTCGGACGGTAGGTCTATCCCAACTTGCACTTGGGCCTCAGGATTTGATGCATCAACAGGAACGCTTTTTGTATCGTGCTCCACTGCTTCAAGAATGTCCTGGGCCTTTTTCTTTAATTGCTATGCTTGCCGAGGGGTCGAGCTTGCTTTCATGTTGACCTCGTAGCATTCTTTAGAGACTTGCTGGTTTCCCTTCAACTTGGCAACTCCCCAAGGTGTTGGAAACTTGACGCATTGATGGTAAGTTGATGGCACGGCCTTCATGTTGTGGATCCAAGGTCTTCCCAATATAACATTGTACGAGGAAGAGCACTCAATCACACAAAACCTCTCCATGGAATTCATACCCTCTAGGTAGATGGGCAACTTGATCTCTCCGACTGTTTGCTTCACCTCACCACTGAACCCTACCAGTACGGATGAATTCTTCACCACTTCGGACAGAGGGATGCCCATATCTTCAAGAGCATGAGTGAAGATGATGTTGACCGAGCTGCCACCATCGATCAGAATCCGCTTGACCACACAATTAGCAATCTGCACCTGAATAACTAGACCATCATGATGAGGGTCCAACGTGTTGTCCTTATCTTCATCTTCAAAAGAAATGATATGACCATCTGTGAAGTCACGACGCCTTGAAGGCAATTCTGATTGATCTTCCTTAGAGCTTTTGGCATGACGCTTGGCGCGAGTAAGTTGTGCCGCAAATATGAGACCCACCCGAAATAACATTTACTACCTTGGTGGCCGGAGGGGTGCAACTTTCTCGGGTCTAGACTGTTCTCCCTGAATCGGGTTCTTTGGATTCACTCCCCGACCCTCTTCTTGCCCAACAAATCCTTGAGAAGACCCTTGAACAATAAATGAGCGATCTCCTTCCTCAAGGCGAAACAGCTTCTCGGTGGTGTGCCCAAAATCTTCATGAAATGCGCACCACTTGGACTTGTCCTTCCAAGTTGTTGGATCGGTCATTCTTCTTGGGCCATCTTGCTTTATCTCCAAGATTTCCCATGGCGCACAAGATTCCCGCAATGTCCACGTAAAAGCAATATTCGTAAATTTGTGGATAATCATTATCATCACCTTCCCGATCATCATCTACAACATGAATTCTAGAAGGTTCGGTTTTAACAGGGGTTTGCCTGTTGGACTTATAGTGATGGGAATCCAATCGTCTGTCGGAGGGTTCAAATAGAGGAGTAGGAGTCCTCCCGGTTGATTTCCCCATTGCCAAGCCGTCCTCCTCCAATCGATGATAGGCAAGGCCCCGGGTTCCGATCTCCTCGAGTTGTTTTGCCGATTCATCACCAACTCATTGTAGAACAATGAGTTCTTCTTCAAGCCTATACGGAATGCTTCCATTCTTTGTGGACACGTCCAAGTTGGGTATAGTCACGCTCCTTGTTGAACTTTGTGCAAATACTCTTTAAGATTTTCGTTAAGTACATTGCACAATTCTATAAAGATCACCGGTCAACTTGTCGAATGCCCTGTTACATGAAAATTGGTTAATGAACATATTAACAAGTTAAGCATAAGATGAAATAGAGTTTAGAGGGAGCCCCGTTAGCCATTTTAAGGCCGGTCCCGACAAAGTAGAGCCAAAGCCCCTGCAAAACACGCTTCTTTAAACATAGGAGGGATACTTATGATATCCATTGATTCTGATTCAAGAACACATGCTCTGTGGATCGGTACTCCCATCATACTTCTTCATATGAGGGACTCGAGAATTTCTTCGGGATCTCCACACCGGCTATTGCTTGGCACAAAACGAGACTCATTGTAGCAAGTTGGAGAGACTTGATGATACGGCAAGTTGACTCCAGGCACGCTTCGGAGCAACTCCTTAATGGTTTGCATTTCCTTAACAAGTTGGTTCTCTGCGAAAAGAGGAGCATTATTAACCTGAGGTGCGAAAGTATCGAAAGCATTAAAGAAACTTCCCGTTTGCCCCATTGAGGGTGTAGAATAAGTGTAGCAAGATGATAGCGCAGGTTGGCTAGGCCGGTAGGCCGAATCTTGGTTGCTCGATTGGAATGGATGTCACAATTGTGCTCTCCGTGGCAAGGTGTTGGACATAGGGATATCTCCGACATGGCTCGGTCTGTACTGCACCAAACAAAGATCTAGGAAGTAAAGGTGAAAACGGAGTGGATACTTGAGTCTCAGCTTGCTTCCCTTTACGCAGACTATCAATGGCATTGAATATCATGGTATTCGTATGCTCCTGAGCATCCAACCGATCGCCTATTTTCTTTAACATGTCCGCCATGTTGGACATTATCTCCAAATTGACAGCTTCTGCACTTGGAGGAGGGTTGCCTTGGGCATTGGAAACAGGAGGTGGACGACTCCCAGCTTGACTGCCGGACGACGGATTAGCCATTTCTACTTGAATAATCAAAGTTTCCCACAGACGGCGCCAAATTGTTTTGGTCAAATTTCAACAAGTGTATTTTAATAAGAAGAAAAGTGACTAAAGTGATATGAATCTAGGTACAGTGATTATCGAATTGAATAGAAATGGACACAAGATGTTGTTGATTAGGGAAAGCCCTTGAACAACTTGTTCGCCGGCATAAAACCTCGGGAGGATTTGGCTCCTACCTTGACCGAAAGTTTACTAAGTGTTCTTGGTGATTACAATGCTAAGAGCGTATAAAGAAGGGAGCTTAGGCTAGAGTGAACGTGTGTGAAAATACAGTGTGTGTTTCCTTTTATACCTCAAATAACGACTAATTAGCAAAGAAGTCAAAATAATCCTAAAATCTCGGGAGTGATGCCGATCTTGGTGAGATTTATCCGCAGTCGTTTGTTGAGAAGAAGATAATGATCCGTTGCTGAAGAATCGTGGTTGAACCAGTCTCCGCTTCCTCTCGTCACATTCCCTAAAAAATAGGACTAACGTAACAAAGAATTTAACCTGCGAATAACCAAGATGTAAATAAGACAACTCAAGTTGTTAGCACCAAGTCGTTATAGGCAAGTTGTAAAACATGTTGACTGAAAATGTAGGGCCCAACAATTCGGTCTCCTTCTCCTTCTTTTCCTCCACATTTGAGTACTTAGACTTCAACTTGAACTCCTACTTAGATTAGACTCCCGCCCCACTAATGTTTCTTGTTGGTTTAGACTACATAAACGAACACCAGGGACGAAGCTGTTATAAGTTAAGGAGGTCAATTGAGCATCACTAGGAACTGTCGGGTGATAAAAGTATAGCCCCCTAAGGTCATTCTCCCCAACCACTCTGGCATCATTGGGTTGAGCACTCTTCTCAGCATTCCGACGAAGCGGATGTGGAGGGGGAAAATTTCCATAGGAACCTGAATATGTGATTTCAAATCGTTAAAATATGGGATTGCCACATGCTCTGCTAGTAGAGGAAGGGGATGATCCTAGTGAGTTTGGTCCTGCTCGTCCATGAACACCTCGTTAAAAGGTAAAATTGCCACTTGCTCACCTGGCCCATTTCGCTCAGAGGCGCGGGGAGGAGAAATGAGAGAATCTTCAAGCCTGAGATTTTTATAGATGAGATCAAGGTAAGGAAGCTCGTTCTAAGCCTAAAGGAGCTGAGTTAAGAGGGAAACCTTCCCTATAAGGCAGAAGGAAATGTAGGAAAAGAAGGAATGGGAGAAATTTTCTGCCTGCTTATTCCATACTGAGTACTAGCATACATACATGGTTTTCCCCCTAAGATACACTAATACATTGAATACATACAGTCACCTAATTAAACTAAGGCTATTTATACAATGAATCTCTAATACAAACTGAATATACTATGTATTGTTAACACCCCCCTCAAGCCAAGCGACACGGGTGCGAGCTGCAGCTTGTTGGATAACAAAGATAAACACGGACGAGAGAGACCTTTTGTAAAGATATCCACAATTTGATATGCGGTGGCAACATATGACAAGTGCAGAAAACCTCATTGATGTAGATCTCGAACGAAGTGAAGATCAATTTCAATGTGGCCAGTTCTTGCATGAAAGACAGGGTTTCGGGCCATATGAAGTGTTGATATGTTGTCACAATAGAGATGAGGAGGAGTAAGAAACAAACCCAGTTCTCGAAATAAGAAAGAGAACCATCTAAGCTCTGCTGCGGTAGTGGCCAATGCGCGGTATTCCGCTTCACTACTCGATCGAGCAACTGTTGTTTGTTTCTTGGCAGTCCAAGCAACAAGATTTGGACCCAAAAAAATGCAGGCACCCATAGTGGAGCGACGTTCGTTGGGAGACTCGGCCCAATCAGCATCAAAAAATACTCGAAGAGAGAGGTCATTTGACCGAAAAAAGTGCAAACCGAGATAAGGAGCACCTTTCACATAACACAAGATGCGTTTAACTACAATCAAGTGAGGGGTTCGAGGGCAATGCATGTGTTGGCAAAGTTGGTTTACAGCAAATGAAATGTCTAGTCGAGTTAACGTCAAGTCATGAAGAGCCCCTACCATGCTACGGTAAGTAGATATGTGACGAACGTCGAAAACGTCAAAAATAAAATTCCAACTCAACTATCTACAATTGATTTGTAAATAGGGTAAGTCGGGTCGAACCTCAGAGACACAAAATTTAAAGTGTAGGAATTACTGCTAGAACAAAAAGTTGTAACGTGAAGGAGTTGTTTGGTTTGTTTTAAAACTAAATTTTCTACGAAAATTAAGTAGAGTTTGATTGTAGAAGATTTCAATAATAAGGAGACTAATTCCCGGAATTGGCTTCACAAGTTATGTTCAAGTTTCACATTTCATCAATCAAAGTACACTTGGGGTTTTGTTCTTACGAAAATATGATTGGGACACTTCGGCGGGTGATTTGCAATCAAGTGTTTCTAACTAATCTACTCCCTTGGCCCGTTCATAGATTAGCTAAAAACCCATTTTAGAACTTAAGAACATAAAATAAACCACAATTCTTATGAATCTTTTGGCGAGGATTCAACAAATTGTGAAAATCAAGCCAAGACTAATTTCAATTGTAAATTTGGCGGTTCACAATTGAAATTCTAAACAATTCAAGAACAATTATTTGATCAAGACAAAAGTTCTAAAATTTCATTAAAAACAACTTGATTATCCCAAGTACTACTAAGATAAAAATGAAAAGTAAAACTTAAAACATAAAATGTTACCTCCAATTCCAAGAACTAAAAGTTTAGTTAGCCATGGAAAAGCAAGAACACCAAGAAAATCTTAGGAAATTCTGCAGAAAAACTCTCTAGCTATGGAAAGAAAAATGACAAGCTACTTATATGAGTTCTCTAAAAAAAAAACAATAAAAAAAAACTAATTAACTAAATAGTAATTGTCTTCTTCTAAAAACCCCCAGCTGGAATTAAAAGTCTTAATTAAAACCCATGAACAGCCACAATTAATAATCATTAGTTAATTCCCATCACTGCTCCAATCCGGCTGTTACTGTCTTCAAAACGCCTCATGGGCGGTCGCCCACACACCCCTGGGCGGTCGCCCAGTCCTCCAGAAACAATTGGCTTCACATCTCATGCTTGTGAGCGGTCGCCCACAAGTCCCTGCACGGTCGCCCAGTCCCACAGAAGGTTCAAGCTTTCAACATTATTTCTCCTGAGCGGCCGCCCACCTCAACCTGAGCGACCGCCCACAATGACGGACTGTTGGGCCATTTTCTTTTCTTTCCTTTGGCCCAGCTTGCTTCAAAGGCCCTGCTTTGGCAAAAGCCTTTTTGTTGTTTTAACCTCTCCTTCTTCCTTTTTCACTCATTTTAATTCCTTCCGTCCCACAATTGCAATGCTCCATTTTCCACTTGATTTATTCACAATTGTTCCCAATTTCCAACTTTGCACCACTGAAACTAAAAACACTAAAAACTTCCATTAAACAAACAAAACTCAAGGATTAAGCAAATAATAAGTTCAAAAAGTAGTCAATGGATGAGTGTAAAACTCACTCATCAAATACCCCCAAACTTAGACATTTGCTAGTCCTCGAGCAAACACTAAAACAAACTAAACACAAAACAACTAAACGAACAAACATAAAGCAAACTACTCCAACAAATAATCAACTATGTCCCTCCATTCGTGCATTCCCCACAATTGCATAAATCACAAAACACCATCAACCGCAGGATAATATTTTCCACAATGCAAGTATAAATATATTTTCCATTAATTGTAAAATATTACTTAACCATTATAATTGCACCATAAATCTCTTTATGCAACAACATCTTTCTCTTTTCTCACAACCACGATTCATTTTTACAAAGCTAAGTACACAAATCATCTTTTGTTTTATTGACTCTATTTACCAAGCAACAACACTTTTTAGACACAAAACACGAATATTCCCAAGAAATAATTACACCCCCCCAACCTTGATCTTTTAAACACCCTTTAAAATCTACTACCGTTCAAGTAGGGAACACTGTAGCAGCGAACTCCATGCCCCTAATACTAAGTAGAGATTTATTTAAAGGCTTTGAGAGTTAGCCATTTCGGTATCGAGCTTGATACGGACCATCACGGCGGTAAAGCTCTTCCTCCATAACGCTACTGCATACCCAGAAATCTGGTTAAGCTAGAATAATCCCTAACCGATTAATCTACACCTCTGGAGGTTTCACCGAATACACATTGCATTGCCATTGCTCTCAATTTATTTTAATTTTTTTTTTTTCTCTTTTTTTTCTTTTTTTTTCTCAAGATCACAAGGGGGGGTTCCACTCACAACCAAGGAATACTCCTCACAAAACTTGCCTAGTGTTGCTACATCGGTAAACAAATTCATTAACTCAAAAGTTGATGGTGTACTCTAAACTTTATAAAAATGAATCAAAATTATCATCAAAGAGCATACTTTCACAAGTGCACAAAACTTACAACTAAGAGATTTATGACTCAATTATAACTCTTAAGTAATATAACACAATTAACCAAAAAATATACCAACTTGCATAAACATATTTACACCCAAATTATCCTTCCTAGCGGTCACAATCCATCACATGCAATTAGGGAACACCAAGAATGTTAATGATTATCTACAAAAAAGGACATAGCTAATTATTTTTTCTCATTTGTCAAATTTTGTTTTTTGTTTTTTTTTCAAAACAGTAAATTCTAACTAACATGAAGCATATACAAACACCCCCAAACTTAAAATATGCATTGTCCCTAATGCACAAAATAAAAGAAAGGATAAGGGGTACCTTCAACAACCAACTATCTCCAAAATTGGTCCCAAGGACCCACCGAGCCACTTCCGCTCGAATCAGTGCCAAAGTCTTTCTTCTTTGTTGTTCTTTCTTGACCTTCTTCTTTCATTCTTTGCTCCTCCCAAATACCCCATCCTCTCATCTGCTCCGGGGTACGGTATCGTGGCGGTTGGTATGGGATGTGCTGAGGCGGTGGAGGAGGAGGAAGCCTGTGCCTCATCTCCTGGAACATCTCCGATTGCGCATCCTCCATACGCTGCCTCCACATGCTAGCAGCATAAAACTCCTCGGTAGCCATCGACTGGAGCTGTCTCTGGCTCTCCTCCATACTCACCAACCGCTGATCCATAACATCATAATGCCCCCGGAGCTGCCTGATCTCCTCGGATAGAGCATCTACATGGCCTCCCACATAGTAGGCCGCCTCCGTTGGAGTGAACTGCTGTTCCTCCATCTCATCATCCTCTTCATTCCCTCTTACTCCTCTCGAAGATCCTTCACCCGGCTGCAATTGAGTATGCCCCTTAATAACCAGGGACCTCTTACTAACAGCTGTCCCGCTCGACACAATGTCCCTCACAATCCGCAACCGAGGAAAACTCACTCCCCTCCTCTCTATCAATCCAGATATCAACAATGGAAAATTAAAATTGCATCGCCCGATAGTCCTAATGGTGTTCACTATCTCCCTTGACATTGCCCGTCCCGTATTGAACCTTTGACCGGTCAACACCATATTCATTAACAATGCTCTCCTCCAATGCACATCATTGTAGTGCGAAGTGGGCATTATGCGCTCACAAATAAAGCGGTGCAGAGCCCGCATTCTCAAATCCATGTCTCGCGCCTTTTTCACATTCCCATTCCGCAACAATGCTACATCAATATTAACAAAATACGGCTCCAACATATGAAGGTTACCCGCCACATTCAATTCCATGATCTGTGCATTAGAGTGATAATCACACACCTCAGGCGATGCCATCCCATAGTAGGTATTGATATCTTCAGCATTATAGTACACATTATTTCCTCTCACCCAACCAAACTTCCTCACTTGCCCTTCCTCAAACGCATTTGCATAAAATTCCCGCACCAACACTTTCGAACCTTTAATGGAAGGACGTCTCGCCAAGTTACCCCAGCCATACATTGCAAAAATGCCATCCAACTCAAGTTCTGCGGGGTTAAATTCATTTTCTACAGCAAATCCTTTGGTTGAGTATTTTTCAAAAAATGACTGCGCTTTAGCACCCACAAACCTTGTTTCATCAAACTCAACCACCGGTTCCGGGACAGGGGCATTTCTTCGTCTAGACATTTTTAAATAAACACCCACAAATTTCCACACTAGGCACTAAAAAAAATGGAATTGAAAACCTTACTTGCCCTGAAAAATTCGCCGGAAAAGTCACCGGAATCTCGCCGGAATTCCGCCGGAAAAGATGAAGATGAACTTGGAAGAAGACTCCTTCTTTGAACAACTGATTTCCACACCAACCCTTTCACCTTTGTGCTTCAAAATCAATATTTTTTGCAACCTTTCCAACCTTGCAACCTTTTCAAAATCACTTCAAGATTCTTGCTCAACACTGGTGATTTGGGTTGAATCTTGGTTAAGGGGGTTGGGTATGGTGGGGGAAGAGAAATTAGGGAAGAAATTTTGGAAGATTTGAGTGATTTGGGAGAGAATTTTTAGAGAGATGAAGAGGGAGGGACGGAGGTTTTAGAGAGAGAAAGAGGAGAGGGCTTTTGAATTTTGAAATAAAGGAGGAGAGTAACGGCGGATCTCTTTTAGGGCAAAAACTGTAACGCCCAAATCGCCTTGTGGGCGGTCGCTCACCCCAGTCTGGGCGGTCGCCCACCTGTCCAGTAGCATCAATCATTTAACATCTCCAATGTGGGCGGTCGCTCACTCCTACCTGGGCGGTCGCCCACCTGTCCAGAAGCCGTTCCATATTTCAAAGTTTGAATGTGGGCGGTCGCTTATTAACCCGTGGGCGGTCGCCCACCAGCACAGCAAGTTCCTCAATTTTTGTTCCACTAGCATGGGCGGTCGCACACACCCTTATGGGCGGTCGCCCACATGCACAGAAACTCCACAATCTTTACAAGCCAGGTATGGGCGGTCGCCCTCAACACCATGGGCGGTCGCCCACACGTCCAGTGGAATTTTTCCTGGCCAACCACCTGCACAACATCAAGCAAGCAAACACCAAGCATAATATCCATTGATATATTACAATTCGACCCATATTTTGACCGCACTTTCGCTGCCTACGTCCCTATTGATGTGGGCGGACTACCCAACAACAATAGGCTCAGGTCACCGTAGTTCGACACGTTCCCGAAATACAAAAAAACAAAGCTTTTTTTTTTTTTTTTTTTTTTTTTTAGAAGAAAAGCAAACCATAAAATGAAAAATAAAATGAAAACTAAAACTCTCCACCCCCAAACTTAAAGATTACTTTGTCCTCAAAGTGATGAAAACAAAGAAAAAATTAAATTTAAGGGTACTACAATACACTACTTACCTTGGGTTGCCTCCCAAGCAGCGCTTTTGTTTAACGTCGTTAGCTCGACGGACTGACTTTCTCAACGCTTACGGATCCTTCAACTCGATCCTCTCAACATCCTTCAATCCCAAAGCTCCATCCAAATAAGGCTTCACTCTTTGTCCATTGACCTTGAACCTATTGTTCGTAACCGGATTCACCAATTCCACGGCCCCATGAGAATATACGTTCACTACTTCAAACGGACCACTCCACCGAGAACGTAACTTTCCCGGGAAAAGCTTCAATCTTGAATTGAACAACAACACCTTGCTTCCCGGAATAAGTTCCTTGTGCAAAATCTTTTTGTCATGGTACCTTTTTGTTCTTTCCTTGTACAACCGGGAGTTCTCATATGCCTCCAACCGATGCTCTTCAAGCTCATTCAAATGAAGTAACCTTTGCTCACCGGCTAGTTGCAAATCCATATTCAACTCCTTGATTGCCCAAAATGCTTTATGCTCAATCTCCACCGGCAAATGACAAGCTTTCCCAAAGACTAGCCGGTAAGGACTCATTCCAATTGGCGTTTTGTAGGCGGTACGGTACGCCCACAATGCATCATTTAACCTCAAGGCCCAATCCTTCTGTTTGGCTTCACCGTCTTTTCAAGAATGGCCTTTATTTGCTTGTTACTCACTTCCACTTGCCCGGAAGTTTGGGGATGATACGCGGTTGCAACCTTGTGATTCACCCCATACTTCTTCATGAGTGCTCCAAAAATTTTGTTGCAAAAGTGAGAACCACCATCACTTATAATCGCCCTTGGAACGCCAAACCTACTAAAAATCACATCTTTGACAAACTTGACAACAATATTAGCATCGTTAGTCCGGGTAGGAATTGCTTCCACCCACTTTGACACATAATCCACCGATACTAAAATGTATTCAAAACCACATGAAACAACAAAAGGACCCATAAAATCTATGCCCCATACGTCAAACAAATCCACAACCAAGTTATTCGTGAGAGGCATTTCATCCCGCTTACCAATGTTACCGGTTCTTTGGCACTGTCACAACTTTTACTAAAAATGTATGCATCTTTAAAAGACTTGGCCAAAAGAAACCCGATTGTAACACTTTTTGAGCGGTTTTCTTTCCACTAAAATGACCTCCACAATGCAATTCATGACAAAAAGAAAGAACATTTTGTTGCTCATTTTCATGAATGCATCTACGAATAACCATATCGGGACCATGTTTAAACAAATATGGGTCATCCCAATAATATTGCTTAACCATTGACAAAAATCTTTTCCTTTCTTGACTTGAAAAATCTGGATTTAGAACCCCCGTAGCCAAAAATTTACAATGTCGGCATACCAAGGTTCACAATCCTTAACAACAAATAACTGCTCATCGGGGAAATTTTCATTCAAGGGAATTTCACTCACACATCCCTTTTCAAGTCTAGACAAATGATCCGCCACAACATTCTCACAACCCTTTTTGTCTTTGATGGAAATATCAAATTCTTGTAAAAGTAACATCCATCTTAACAATCGGGGTTTGGCATCTTGTTTGGACTGACAAATAACGTAATGCGGCATGGTCAGAATAAATAATCACTTTAGATCCTAGCAAGTAAGAACGGAATTTTTCCAAAGCAAATACCACCGCCAAGAATTCCTTCTCGGTTGTAGTATAGTTCAATTGAGCATCATTTAACATTCTACTTGCATATTGGATCACATGTGACCTTTTATCGATTTTCTGACCCAAAACTGCACCCACCGCAAAATCGGATGCATCACACATTATCTCAAAGGTTGAGTCCAATCCGGACCCACAAGAATAGGGCTGAAGTCAATTTCTCCTTCAACAAATTAAAAGAATTGAGACATTCTTGGTCAAACACAAATTCCGTCTCTTTAGCAAGCAAGTTTGTTAATGGCTTACAAATTTTAGAAAAATCTTTTATAAAACGCCGATAAAAACCCGCATGACCAAGAAAGCTACGAATTCCCTTAACATTTGTTGGCGGAGGCAATTTAGATATTATCTCAATTTTTGCCTTGTCAACTTCAATCCCTTTTCTTGAGACCAAATGACCCAACACAATTCCATGCTTAACCATAAAATGACTCTTTTCCCAACTTAAAGTTAAATTGGTATCACAACATCTTTTAAGAACCAAAGTCAAATTATCTAAGCATGCATCAAACGAATTACCATATAACGAAAAATCATCCATAAATACCTCAACAAACCTACCAATCATCTCGGAAAAGATCGACATCATACACCTTTGGAATGTAGCAGGAGCATTGCATAAACCGAAGGGCATCCTCCGATATGCAAATGTTCTAAAAGGGCATGTAAATGTGGTCTTTTCTGATCTTCCGAGCAATGGGAATCGATTATAGCACGAAAAACCATCTAAGAAACAATAATACTCTTGACCAGCGAACCTCTCTAGAATTTGGTCAATTAATGGCAAAGGAAAGTGATCCTTTCTAGTCGCCGCATTAAGTTTTCGGTAATCGATAACCATGCGTTGACCAGTGACCATTCTAGTAGGCAAAAGCTCATTATCCTCATTCTTAACAACAGTAATTCCGGATTTTTAGCAACCACATGAACAGGACTTACCCACTTACTATCGGAAATAGGATAGATAATACCCGCATCCAACGGTTTCAAGACTTCTTTTCTTACCGCTTCAAGCATGTGCGGATTCATCCTCCTTTGATTACGCCGGACTGGCTTGGCATCATCCTCCATATGAATTTTGTGCATACACATGGTTGGGCTTATTCCTTTTATGTCCGTAATGCTCCAACCAAGTGCGGACTTATGTCGCCTCAACACATCCAACAACTTCCTTTCCTGCAATTCTGTTAAGTCCGAAGCAATAATAACAGGCAAAGAATCATTTGCACCAAGAAAAGCATACTTTAAGCTAGATGGAAGTTGTTTAAGATCCAATTCGGGAGGAGAGACAATAGATGGCAAATGCTTAGGATTAAAATTACCCAAAGATTCTAAAGGAACCTTTTCAGTAATTTCCTCCATAACATCCATCTCAGCAAGAATGGCCCTCGCCTCATTTTGATCAAAAACACCTTCCATAACTAACTCATCCACAAACTCAGAAACAAGAGAGCCCTCAACATCATGCTCAAATAACACAGAATTTTCAGCAACATCACAAAATAAACACTCATTAACCTCATATGGCTTTTTCATGGAATCAAAGATCGAGAAATTAACAATTTCATCCATGACAGTCAAAGACAAACTTCCATCTTTCACATTAATCACCGCATCTGCGGTAGCCATAAAAGGTCTCCCCAACAAAATAGGGACATCATTCACATCTTTAGAATCTCTCTCCATATCAAGAACCACAAAATCAACAGGGATAATTAATTTATCAACTTGAACTAAAACATCTTCTACTATTCCCTTTGGATATTTGACCGAACGGTCCGCAAGTTGCAAAGTCATAGTAGTAGGTTTTAGTTCACCCAACCCAAGCTCCACAAACAAAGAATAAGGCAACAAGTTAATGCTAGCTCCTAAATCTAACATTGCCCTCACTTTCTTAGAGTCCCCCAAAGAAATCATCACATTAAAACTACCGGGGTCTTTAAGCTTAGGAGGCAAATTCTTTTCAAAAACAGCACTAACTTGGTCCGAAACCACAATTTTTTCGTTCGGGGCATACTTTCTTTTATTTGTGCTCAATTCCTTGAAAAATTTAGCATAGGAAGGAATATTTTTAATTACATTGAGCAAAGGCAAATTTACATTTACCTTAGAAAGCATGTCATACAACTCTTTAAATTGTGTTTCGACCTTATTCTTGACCAATCTACCGGGAAAAGGAACAGGAGGCACATAAGGCTTAAGAGGTGGAGTTGGAAGTTTCTCCTCGGGAGTCACTTCAACTCGTTCCTCAACCACCACTTCACTCTCATGCATTTTTTTATTATCTATAGGAGAAGGAGAAGAGTGTACCTCCTGAAGAGTCTTACCACTCCTCAGGGTGACGGCCTTCGCTTGTTCCGGTTGACTCGGTAGTGTACCCGGATTGTGCTTTTGGAGTGCCTCGGCAATTTGACCCATCTGATTTTCAAGCTTTTTCAGGGAAGCTTCTTGGTTCCCCATTCGTTGGTCCATGATCACTTGATTACGTTGAGCGGCTTGAATGAATTTGCAACGTTTCCTCCACACTTGGCCTTGCGAGGCCCTTGTTCTTCTGTTGTTGCATTTGTGGTTGGTATTGTTGCTTTGAAATTGACCACGCCCTTGATTTCCTCCCAAGAGAAATTGGGATGATTCCGCCAACCCGGATTGTAAGAGTTGGAAAACGGATCATTCCTCACTCTTGGCTGAAAAGCGTTCATTGCATTTGCTTGCTCAAGAAATTCCGGGAATTGGTCTCTCAATGGGCATCCCATAATATCATGGGAGTTCACATTACAAATTACACAACTCGTGCCCGAACTTCCCTCTCCTTGATTTCGCCCTTGGTTTTGACCTTGACTTTGAGCCGTCATCATTCCCATGAAATTCTTCATTTGAGTAGTCAATGCCGAAACTTGTTGCGCTAGAACATCATTGGACTCAACTTCATAGACACCTTTTCTTCCTCCCCTCACACTTTTCTGCTGCGAATTCATGCCAAGTCTCTCATATAAGGCTCTTGTTTCATCCGCAGTTTTCTCACCCATAGCACCCCATTTGCGTTATCCACTTGGGCTTGACCTTGTTGAGTCAACCCATCATAGAAGGCCTGATTTAAGAGGGCTAAAGGAAACCCATGATGAGGACATTGGACTAGCAACATCTTGAATCGATCCCAAGCTTCATGAAAAGCTTCACCCGGCTCTTGATTGAAAGACATTATCTTGGACCTCAAGTCGGATGTCTTTTGATGAGAGTAAAACTTTGCCATGAACTTGTTGTAGACTTCCGTCCAAGTGTTAAGAGAGGCCGGAGCAAGTGCCATAAACCATGTCTTGGCAGCATCCTTCAACGTATAAGCAAAGCATCTCATTCTCAACTGCTCTTCTGTTAGTTGCCCCAATGGAAAACCTTGCACGGTGCTATAGAACTCTCTCATGAAGGTAATTGGGTCTTCCGATGCCATCCCATGAAATGAAGGGAGCATGTTGAAATGGAGGTTCTTCAACTCATAACTCCTTGCTGCTTGTGGGAGTACAATGCATGATGGAGATGGTTCAATCACCGGGCGTGCAAAATCACCCATCATTTGTGGTTCCGCCATTTTCACTTCTTCTTCAGAACCGGAAATCTCGGACTGTTGAGAGTAAACCGAATCACTTTCCGAATCACTTGGTTCCGGGTGCTTCCTCTTGTTGACGCGATGAATGTTGTGGTCAATTGGTAACAAATCGGGTTGTAGTGACCTACGACCAAACATTCAAATCTGCGACACCAAGTTAAAACACTACAAAAAAAAAATATATATATATATACACAAAATATTATTCACAATAGCAAATAATTAAAACAACTTTAAATTTCACGTCCCCGGCAACGGCGCCAAATTTTGACGAACGTCGAAAACGTCAAAAATAAAATTCCAACTCAACTATCTACAATTGATTTGTAAATAGGGTAAGTCGGGTCGAACCTCAGAGACACAAAATTTAAAGTGTAGGAATTACTGCTAGAACAAAAAGTTGTAACGTGAAGGAGTTGTTTGGTTTGTTTTAAAACTAAATTTTCTACGAAAATTAAGTAGAGTTTGATTGTAGAAGATTTCAATAATAAGGAGACTAATTCCCGGAATTGGCTTCACAAGTTATGTTCAAGTTTCACATTTCATCAATCAAAGTACACTTGGGGTTTTGTTCTTACGAAAATATGATTGGGACACTTCGGCGGGTGATTTGCAATCAAGTGTTTCTAACTAATCTACTCCCTTGGCCCGTTCATAGATTAGCTAAAAACCCATTTTAGAACTTAAGAACATAAAATAAACCACAATTCTTATGAATCTTTTGGCGAGGATTCAACAAATTGTGAAAATCAAGCCAAGACTAATTTCAATTGTAAATTTGGCGGTTCACAATTGAAATTCTAAACAATTCAAGAACAATTATTTGATCAAGACAAAAGTTCTAAAATTTCATTAAAAACAACTTGATTATCCCAAGTACTACTAAGATAAAAATGAAAAGTAAAACTTAAAACATAAAATGTTACCTCCAATTCCAAGAACTAAAAGTTTAGTTAGCCATGGAAAAGTAAGAACACCAAGAAAATCTTAGGAAATTCTGCAGAAAAACTCTCTAGCTATGGAAAGAAAAATGACAAGCTACTTATATGAGTTCTCTAAAAAAAACAATAAAAAAAACTAATTAACTAAATAGTAATTGTCTTCTTCTAAAAACCCCCAGCTGGAATTAAAAGTCTTAATTAAAACCCATGATCAGCCACAATTAATAATCATTAGTTAATTCCCATCACTGCTCCAATCCGGCTGTTACTGTCTTCAAAACGCCTCGTGGGCGGTCGCCCACACACCCCTGGGCGGTCGCCCAGTCCTCCAGAAACAATTGGCTTCACATCTCATGCTTGTGAGCGGTCGCCCACAAGTCCCTGCACGGTCGCCCAGTCCAACAGAAGGTTCAAGCTTTCAACATTATTTCTCCTGAGCGGCCGCCCACCTCAACCTGAGCGACCGCCCACAATGACGGACTGTTGGGCCATTTTCTTTTCTTTCCTTTGGCCCAGCTTGCTTCAAAGGCCCTGCTTTGGCAAAAGCCTTTTTGTTGTTTTAACCTCTCCTTCTTCCTTTTTCACTCATTTTAATTCCTTCCGTCCCACAATTGCAATGCTCCATTTTCCACTTGATTTATTCACAATTGTTCCCAATTTCCAACTTTGCACCACTGAAACTAAAAACACTAAAAACTTCCATTAAACAAACAAAACTCAAGGATTAAGCAAATAATAAGTTCAAAAAGTAGTCAATGGATGAGTGTAAAACTCACTCATCATGATGTCAAGAATGGGATCACCTTCAGTAGCTGATAGATGTGTACCCGTAGCAATGGGTGTGACTGCTAGCTTGCAATCCTCTATTTTAAATTTGTGGAGCAAGTCAGAGGCATATCGATATTGACTAAGAATAAGGGAAGAGGAAGATTTATGTGTTTCAATCCCGAGAAAAAAACCAAGGTCACCCAGGCAACGACTTTCAAAGGTGGAACAAATACTGTCTAGTACCTGATTTACTTCCATTGTAGAAGAACCCGTAACGATGAAGTCATCCGCATATACTAAGATGGCAAACAAGGAAGAACCCGAGTGACGGATGAAAAGGGAACTACTGGACTTACTGTTGAAGAAGTCGAGCGAGAGAAGAAAGTCATGTAGATGTTGAAACCAAGTCCGTGGAGACTATTTTAACCCATAGATGGACCGATGAAGACCGCAAACGTGGTTCGGGAAGTCTGGATGGGAAAAACCGGGAGGTTGGGCCATATAGACTTCCTCCCACAGAATACCATTCAAGAAGGCATTTCTAATGTCAAGTTGCTAAATGGGCCAAGACCATGAGTAAGCAAGACTGAGAAGAGTCCGAATTGTTGGTGGTTTGACAACCCGACTAAACGTCTCATTATATTCAATCCCCTCTTGCTGTGTGAACCCTTGAGCAACTAGTCGGGCTTTATGTCGATCAAATGAACCGTATGACTGCCTCTTGACTTTAAAAACCCACTTGCTACCCACTAGGTTCATAGATGGAAGACGAGAAACAAGGGTCCATGTACCTGTTTTGTACATAGCTTGCAGTTCTTCTTTCATAGCCAAGTTCCAATGATCATGAGGGAGAGCTTGTTTGAGAGTGTGGGGTTCAAATTCCAATGAGTCTGGACTAATTGTCGAGAGTGCTGATGGAAGGGAGTATCTTGGAAATATGTCCAAAAGGGACTGAACCGTTCGAAAGCCTTGAACTGGTGGTGTGGACTCACTTGGAGAATTATTTAGAGCACATGGAATAGGGCTGTTATTGAACTAAGGGCTACCCAACTGAGGAGAAGAGGAAGGAAGCTCGAAGGAGGAGGATAACAAATCTTGTGCAGGTAGCTGGGCCATTTGGTTGACTTGATGCGGTCCAGTAGTAGCGACAAAATCTGGAAGAGGGGTGCTTGAAGTGTGCTGGCCCAAATTTGTTGAACTAGTTGCATGGGATATCCCATTCTGAAGAGGGATAGGACTATAAGTGGGTTGAG
The DNA here is from genome assembly GCA_022495995.1 of Adenophora triphylla var. japonica. Lineage (NCBI taxonomy): Eukaryota > Viridiplantae > Streptophyta > Magnoliopsida > Asterales > Campanulaceae > Adenophora > Adenophora triphylla. Next base: position 130,915 of record JAFEMH010005336.1, read on the forward strand.
GGGCAGCAACTTGAGAAGCATGTTGTGGCCCATTTGATGGAGGAGGTGCACGAACTTGCCAAGATGGTCCACTACTTTGTGGGGAAGTAGGTGGATCACAAGGAGTCTGGCCTGTAGAGGGATTAATGAACAGAGGAAAACAATTCTCATCAAAAAAATACATGTCGTGAAATATAAATCCGTCTCGTTGATTGATCAAGACATAGGTATCCCTTTTTTTATATATTGTCATATCCGAGAAAGATACAAGGTTTGGACTTTGGTTGAAGCTTATGCGAGTTATATGGAACAAGGTGAGGAAAACATAAGCACCCAAAAGTTTTTAAAAACTTGTAATCCGGGGTCTGTTTGAGCAATTTTTAAAAAGGAGAGATGTAACCTAATTGTCGCATTGGTAGACGATTGATTAGATAGACGGATGTATTGAAGGCCTCAAGCCAGTAGGCTCGAGGAACACCCAATTTTTCTAAAAGACACAAACCATATCATTTATATGGCGATGTTTCCGTTCAACGGTACCATTTTGTTGAGGTGTGTGTGGACAAGTAGTTTGATGACGGATTCCATGATTTCTGAGATAAAGAGAGAATTGATGATTCACAAATTCACCCCCTCCATCCGTTTGTATGGTTTTAATAGTGTGAATGGCAGAGATTTTTCTACCTATTTGATTTTCAACTTGGATTTTGAAAGTAGAGAAAACATCCAATACATTCGATTTACGAAATAAAGGAAAAGCCACACATATCTTGAAAAATCGTCAACAATACTTAGATAAAAACGATAACCACTTTTAGAAGTAATTGGGGAAAGGCCCCATACGTTCAAATGTAATAAATCCAAAGGTTTGACAGAATGAAAATTACGAGAAACAAAAGGTAAACTTGTAGATTTGCCTAAGGGGCAAATATGACAAGGAGAACGAGAAGCTGGTCCACTAATAGGGATATGGACTTTTTTTACTAAAGACCGAAAAACCTGATAAGAAGGATGACCAAGACGAGCATGCCAAGTAGCAGAAGAAGCAAGTTCCCCGATAAGAGCCAAAGGACTGATGCGAGTGGAAGAGTTGAAGTGGAGAGCGTATAGACCTTGAGAGCTATTGCCAGAGAGGATAGTGTGCTTCGTGATGTGGTCCTTCACACGAAAACCAAACCCATCAAATTCAAAGAAGCAGTTGTTATCAATGGAAAATGGCAAATTGAAAGAAGTGATTTATGTAAATGAGGAACACACAGAACATTATGAAGGACAAAAGTTCTATGAGGGGTAGAGAAAGAAGAGTGACCAATATACGAAATAGGGATTCGAGAACCATTTGAAATGGTAATTGAATCGTTACCTGAGTATGGAGTGACCGAAGAGAGACCATCAGATGAGGGAGTCATGTGGTTAGTAGCCCCTAAATCTAGAACATAGGTCAGAGCTATAGGTGATGCATGAGAACTCGAAGAAGCATCATAAGACGGATGTGTAGGTTGTTGTTGACTGTAGAGAGCAAAGTTACCACAGTCGGGGCACTGAGGAGCAATATGGTCTGGTTTATTGCAGAGTTGACATGCCGAGTATTCAACATGGGTGAAAGGATTGGGTGGCCTGTATGGAGTAAAGGCCCGAGGGTAATGGGGCCGTGGATTAGGATTTGGGGAAAAATGAGAAAATTTTGGTGTGGGCAGAATCCCTTAATTTCCATTTCCACGACCCTTATTGTTCTTGCCACCGCCCTTTCCATGCGCAGAACCTCTGCCACGGCTAGTACCAGATGCTGCTGTCATACCACCAGTGCGATTAAAAGACAGACATGGTGTGGAACTTGCTGCTAGGGCACTTATAGGGTTGAGAGAAACGGTACTAAACCGTGAAATCAAATCTTCTTCCTGGAGTAGTAGGTCTTGGAGATCATCCAAGGACTCGACGGGATGATTATGTTGTGAGGTAATGAACTCCTTATATTGCGGACCAAGGCCAGTAACAATCCGCTGCTAAAGGTAATCATCACTCACAACTTCACCGACTTTTGCTAGGGCATCAGAGAGAGAGATGGCTATCTGGAAGTAGTCATCAATGGACAACTCCGGCGTTTTCGACAGGACATTCAAGCTGGTCTTGAGTTTCTGGACATGAATCCTTGATCGTCCCCCAAAACGTTTCTCAAGAAGGGACCATGCTGCCGGAGCTGTCAGACATGAATTAACTCGAGATTGAATCTTGGCCGAGACTGTGACCTTGATCCATCCGAGTACCAAACTGGATGCCTGATTGAAGTAGGCCAATTCTGGATTGTCCATGCCATCTTCTAGTTTAGCGAGGTGGAGGGGTAGTCTCGGTCACGGTGGTAGTGAGGTTGAAGGTTGTTAGCTTGTAAAAGAAGAGAGCGCCAATTAAGGTAATTGTCATTCGTAAGATGACAGTGACCGAGATAGGACTGAATATTCAAATTCAAAGGAAGGGGATTGGGATGCACAAAGACATTCGTGTTGGTGGAAGAAGATATAGTTTTGCTCGAGTTAACCGATTGATCAGCCATGGCTCCTAAAAGCGACTGATACCATGTAAGGCAGAAGGAAATGTAGGAGAAGAAGGAATGGGAGAAATTTTCGACCTGTTTATTCCATACTAAGTACTAGCATATATACATGGTTTTTACCCCTAAGATACACTAATACAAAATACATACAGTCACCTAATTAAACTAAGGTTATCTATATAATGAATCTCTAATACAAACTGAATATACTATGTATTGTTAGCATTCCTCTCTAGAAGGCCATCTTCTCACCCACTAAGGCAGTAGTCCCGACGCCTGCTCCCCCAACCCATGTTCCAATAATAGGGTTAGGGCGAGCATACTTCCTTGCATTATATTCCTTTGGCCCAGAGTCGACCTTTTTTCAACTACATTTGTAGCAGCAAAGGCGGATTGAGCGGTCATTGTGGCAGCAGCGTTGTCAACCAGAAGACGAACAATCTCACAATTGGATTAGAGAATTTGATCATAGACTAGGACAAGAGGTGTCACTCCATTAAAAACAGGCACCATCGGATTGGGAGTCGTCATATTAGGTGATGAAGATACCATCCCGAAAGGCATTCTCATAGTGAAAACGCCTGGAATAACCGTTTCCTGGTTTTCTCTACTATTTGGTTGAGAGTTTGTCATGATGATCAAACGTATTCATACTAACAATGTTTTAGGCAATTGAACCAAACTGATTGAGCCAACATTGGTGTAGATCAACACGTTCACAGTGGTGGATATATGGGTGTATATATAATTGATTAAAGATGAGATTGACCAGAGTAGATAACTGTTGTGGGTAAAAATTCAGGATTGCGACGTCTTGAAAAGTGTTCATCATGTCATCATCTTCGTACCTACAGTCAAGGTAAAAATACTTTGATAATAAAATTATTAATTAATTATTATTATATCTCTGATACAGGAAAACAACAGAACCTGGGAATATGCTTTCATGGATTCACTTCAAACGGTCAGAAGACCAAGTAAGATCAAGGATGATCATGCCGAGATTTTAGGATAGTTTCTTACTTTTTGTTATCTTTAGTCATCTTGTCTCTATTTAAAGGGTTTATGGCCGGAACACAACACACACTGTTCACACACATATTTTTGTAATTCGCCATAACTCCACCACTTGTAAACCACTCAATATCAATATTAACGTTTGGGGAAGGCAGGTGCTCGTAATCACCTCCCGAGGTTTTGTGCCGGCGAGATCTTCATCTCAAGGGGTTTTCCTCATTACATTATTGTGTCTTTTTTTTTCCATGATTACACCGATTTTACTCCATTGTGCCCTCGTAATCTCACATTTTGATCTTTAAATTGATCCATTGTTTTTTCGCCAAAAAAATTTGGCGCCCGCCGAGGGACCATTGGTTTTTTAATCGGTTTAAAATCCTCACATTTCCACTATGTCTACTCAACCTATGACCTCCGCCGCCAGCAGGACCGTTGCTATCCCTAGCAGCGTGAATCTCCAAACCAGTAGCAGGTCGGCAACCGGAGGCCACGAGTCATTGCCACTACCTCCGCCTTTGGGTTCTGGCAAGAAGTAGACACCTCCGTCTCCTGATTTCGAGATCAAGAGTATGCTCATTCAGATGAAGAATCAGCTGGATCGCCAGTAGAATAGCACCTCCTTGATAGCTGAAAGCTTGATAAAGGTGCAAAGGGAACAAGAGTTGCTTACTAAAAGAGTGGATGCTATCTCCCCTATGCGTCCTAGAGTCCTCGATTTCAACATTGGGAACAGCTCTCATACCTTCAATGAATTCCTTCTGATGGCCTCATCTGTAAAGATGTCGTCATCACCAATTCTGATGTCTTCTCCTTTGCTGACGACTTCTGTGGCGATGTCGATACCATTAGCATCTAGCGCCTACAAGATGACTTCTCCAGAAGGACCAATCTTTACTAATAGCACCATCATGACGTCCTCCGCAGATAATGCTAATCCTTTTGTTAATCTCAATACAAATTCTGCTTTGGATAATACTGCTCGTACTATTAACCCTTTTGTAGGTACTTACATTGTGAATTATCTTCAGGAGTTAAGGGACATGATCATGAATGTGCCAGGCATCACCCACTTTATCCGGCGGAGTCTCCCAACATGTTACAATCAGTCTCGCTTTACTCCAGCAATTGCACATGTCGACATCCCTAAAGGATTTAGCGTGACAGCCATGAAGTTGTATGATGGAAGCTCGGATCCTGAGGAGCATGTCGCCCATTATCAAGAAAAAATGGAGATTGTTCGCATCCCGCTCCAGTTTCGTGAGGCTTGTTTGTGTTGAGGGTTCGGTTTGACATTGGTGGGGCCAGCATTGAAGTGGCTGATTCGTCAACCTCCTGGTTCCATTGGGTCATTTACTCAGCTAGTCAACCTGTTCAACAATCAATTCCCCCTATTATGAAGATTTGGTGATGAACCCATGCAAGAAGATGGAAGATATCCGAAACCGAGCATTAAGATTCATCAGGCTAGAAGAGGACAAGGTGCAGCAGTCCAAGCATTCTAACAAGGCGTCATCATATGACCACCCTGACAGAAAGATAGAGTCATCTCACCAAAGGCAGAACAGATCCAGACCTTATAACAGAAATGACCATAGCCAAATCAATTATGTGGAAGATGATGGAGACGATGATGATTTTGAATCTCCTAAAATTTCTGATCATTGTTTCTCTGTTGATGTTTCAGGTATCCTGTGTGCAATGAACAACCTTGGAGATAAGGCAAGGTGGCCTCGGAAGAATGACAAGCCGTATGGTTGGAAGGATAAATCCAAGTGATGTGCCTACCACGAGGATTTTGGACATCTTACCGAAGATTGCATCGCCTTGAGGAAGGGGATTAGTTACCTGTTATCAAAGGGACATCTTATGGAACTCCATGGCAACCGCAAGAACAAGACAGAAAATAAAGAACCCATTCCAGCTAGACCGCCATCTCCTCCACCGGTAACAAAGGTAGTTAATGTTATTAGTGGTGGTTCTGATATATGTGAAGCTTCTTATTTTGCAGCTAAAAGATTCGCCAAGCAAGCAAAGGATGAGAAGCCCGAAAGACTTTCGAAGATGTCACAGCTCACATCCCAAGATGCCATCTCCTTCGAAGAAAGCGACAGAGACAATTTTATGGATCCTCACCATGATGCCTTGGTCATTGCACTCCAGATCGCCAATTGCAGAGTCAGACATATTCTAGTAGATGGAGGCAGTTCAGTGAATCTCATTATGCTAGGTGCCTTGAAAGAAATGAAGATCCCTGAAGAAAGCATCATCAAGAGGACCTCTGTTCTCGTAGGTTTCAGTGGAGAAACCAAAAGCATAGTGGGAGAGATCACACTTCCAGTTTATGTTGAATGCATCAACTCCATGGAGAGATTGTGCATGATTGATAGTGCTACATGTTACAATGTAATCTTGGGCAGACCCTGGATCCATGGAATGAAAGCAGTGCCATCCACCTATCATCAATGCGTGAATATGCCGACACCCTGGGGAGTTGTCAAGGTTTATAGTGATCAACAGTCAGCTAAAGAATACTATATGACATCCATGAAGGCATCAACATCTCCAAAGATGGCATAGCAATTACAGAGAAAGGCCCGTGAGGTTTTGGAGGCGAAGGAGCATGACGTAAAAGAAATATACATAGATCCCTCAAACCCAGATCTCAAGGTGCTAATCGGTCAAGACGTTCTAGCAGAGATCGAGGAAGATCTTGTCAACCACTTGAAAAGCAGAGTTAAGAGCTTCGCTTGGAGGCATGAAGACATGACATGCATCAGCAAAGATGTCATCACCCATAAACTCAACATTGACCCATAATTCAAACCAATCCACCAAAAGAGACGGAAGTTCGTGCAAGAAAGAAATCTAATCATTCAGGAAGAAGTAGACAGATTGCTCGAAGCCAAAATGATCAGAGAGGTCGAATACCCAAGATGGTTAGCAAATGTGGTGGTGGTAGAGAAGAAGAACGGCAAATGGAGAGTTTGTGTTGATTTCACAGACTTAAACAAAGCCTGCCTCAAGGATCCTTTCCCCTTGCCACACATTGATACTTTGGTCAATGCCACTTCTAGGCACGAAGTGTTGACTTTCTTGGACGCATCTTCAGGATTTCAGCAGATCCAGATGGAGCCATCTGACTAAGAGGACACCGCCTTCATTACTCCTACAGGTATTTATTGTTATATTCCAATGCCTTTTAGACTAAGAAATGCAGGTGCCACGTACCAGAGGCTAGTCAATATGATCATCAAAGAGCAGATTGGGGACACCATGGAAGTGTACATCGATGATATGGTGATAAAATCAAAGAAAGCTGAAAATCATGTATGAGATCTTGCTCAAGCCTTTGATATCTTGGACAAATTCGACATGAAGTTAAACCCAGCAAAGTGCAACTTTGGCATGAAGTTCGGTAAATTCTTGGGCTACATGGTGACGCAAAGAGGAATAGAAGCAATCCCGGAGCAAATAAAAGCTATTATCAACCTGACGTAGCCTAAGTCCGTCAAAGATGTTCAAAGATTGACAGGGAAAGTGGAAGCCTTGAATCGATTCATCTCAAAATCCTCAGAGAGATGCAAGCCATTCTACGACATCCTAAAGAAAAATTCTAGATTTGAGTGGACTGAAAAGCATGAATAGGCCTTTCAAGATTTAAAGTTGTACCTGTCAACACCTCTCCTACTCTCGAAGCCTCAAGAAGGTGAGCCATTGTATGCTTACTTAGCCGTCTCTGAAACTGCGGTCAGTACCGTCTTGGTCATAGAGCAAGATGGCGTCCAACAGCTAATATATTATGTAATTAAAACACTACTTGATGCGGAGATCACATATTCACACCTTGAAAAATTAATCTTAGCTTTAATTACGGCTTCAGTCAAATTAAGACACTATTTTGAAACTCATATCATTTTTATTCGTACTAATTATCCAATAAAAAATGTCATGAGAAAGCCAGAAATGTCAGGAAGGATGGCTAAGTGGTCCGTTCAACTTAGCATTTATGACATCAGGTATGAGCCTAGAACAACAATAAAATCCCAAGCACTTGTAGACTTTGTGGCAGACTTTAGTCCAAGCATGCAACCGGAAGTAGAACTAGAAGTCCAAAAGCTCCAAGAGGGGATATCCTGCGCAAGTGGATTCTATTCACAGACGGTGCCTCAAATATGAGGGGCACGGGGATAGGTGTTGTCCTAAAGTCGCCACAAGGGGACATTATACCTCAGGCCATTAGTTGCGATTTTAAAGCTACAAATAATGAAGCAGAATACGAAGCCTTAATCGTGGGCCTAACCATGGCTCTAGACATGAACATTAAATCAATTCAGGTATATAGTGACTCATTGTTACTAGTCAATCATTTTAATGGTTCCTATGCAGCAAAAAATACCAAGATGACAACTTATTTGGGCATTGTGAAAATCTTGGCAAGCAAATTTCAAATCTTTTCCTTTGAACAAATACCCCGAGAGGAGAACTCTCAAGCAGATGCATTGGCCAATCTTGGATCATCTTTCAAAAGCTTATCTCAGACCAATATACAAGTTATCCATGTCAACATCCCTGCCGTGGAAAGGTTAGAACTTTTTTGTACAAATGATGACATCTTAGATAATCAGATAGAGACATCTTGGACTGCACCAATAATTAAATATCTTCAAGATGGCACCATCCCTGATGATGAAAACAATGCTAGAGCATTCAGGATAATAATTTCAAGATTTGTGTTAATAGATAATGTGCTGTTTAAGAAATCTTTTGCAGGACCATATTTAAGATGTCTCGAAGCTGACAAAACAAAGGAAGTTCTAAAAGAATTACATGAAGGATCGTGTGGTAATCATTCTAGGGGCAGAAGCTTGCATACAAAATCTCTAAGAATGGGTTACTACTGGCCAACAATGCGTCAAGATGATGCCATCTTTGCCAAGAAGTGTGATTCCTGCCAGAGGCATAGCGACATCTTGCACCAACCCGTGGAATTGCTTCATCCTATCCTCTCCCCTTGGCCATTTATGAGATGGGGAATGGACATAGTAGGCAAATTTCCTAAAGCACCTGGAGGAAAAGTATTTTTGCTAGCAATGACAGATTATTTCTTGAAGTGGGTCGAAGCTGAAGCCTATGTTCAAGTTCGTGACAAAGAAGTCATCTCCTTCATTAAGAAGAATATCTTCAACAGATTTGGTATCCCGTCAGAAATAATATGTGACAACGGTTCTCTATTTATCAGCAAGAAGACACAAGACTTTCTCACTAGATGGGGAGTCAAGATGGTTACATCATCACCAGTACATCCTCAAGCTAATGGACAGGCAGAATCAAGTAACAAGATTATCATCAACAACTTAAAGAAGAGGCTAGATCAAAAGAAAGGAAGACGGGAAGAAGAGCTTCTGTTTGTTCTTTGGGCGGATAGAACAACACCAAAGAATGCAACAGGTCAGACCCCTTATTCCTTAGTATTTGGTGCAGAAGCGTTCATCCCTGCAGAAGTCGTCGTCCCTACTGCCAGATATGGGTTGTTGACACATGAGCTGAACGACATCAACCTAAGTTATGATCTAGATACCATTGACGAATTAAGAGATGTAGCCAATATCAGGATGGCGGCATATCAACAGAAGATTGCTAAGTCCTACAACAAAAATGTCAGATTGAGGAAATTCCAAGTTGGTGATCTAGTCCTACGCAAAGTATTTCAAAATACAAGAGAGCTCAATGCTGGAAAGTTGGCCCCCAAATGGGAAGGACCGTACTTGATTGATGCCGAAGTAGGGAAAGGTTTGTATTGTCTATCAACCTTAGATGGAACAAGGATCCCTCGGAGCTGGAATGCCATTCACCTTAAGTCCTATTTTATGTAAGTTTCAATAACTACATTCCAATGCAAATAAAACCAAGGTATGAATTTTACAGTTTTATTTTCAATAAAAGTACTTTTCAATTTTGTTTATTATTTGAACATTTACTGACTTAAGCATCAGAGGGGTGATAGCTATGCTAACACCCACCCCTAATGTGTTTCTGTTTTGCAAGAAAACATGAAGCATTCAAATAAACCGTGCGACATTAAAGATGTTAACACCATTCCAGGAAGCTGACATCTTAATACTGACAAAGTCAGGTATGATCATATTTTTTAAGTTAATTCTTTACTTCTTTTTCAAATAAATTTTTTTACGAAAGTCTAGTACTTTTCTATTTCCTTTTATCAAATAAAAAATGACATCAGAGTAGTGTAAGTACCCAAATCTGGCTCATGCCTTCCGGTTAAGTTTCCCAGCAATTCCCCGGACTTTCCTAAAGTTCAGGGGCAATTTGGGAACTTTTCCAAACCTTCCGAGGGGCGAAGGACTTGCTAGGAATTAAAATTCCATGCAAACCTTCGCTGGAAAAGCCCTTCTAGAAGGCCACCTTGCATGGTTCTAGAAATGAGCTGAGTCATCTCAGGATAAAACCGTGCGGCCTCATTTGCCCTGGGGTTACAGCCGCACGGCCTCATTAGCCGCTGCCAGACTGCCTATAAATAGAGACCTCCTCTATTCATTTTAGGGGGGGGGATTTTCAGTAGGGTTACTCTGCCAAAATACCACCACGAAATTCCAGAGAGCTGAGAGTGTCAAAAACCACCCCCTCCTCTTCAAAACCTTCCAAAGTTGGTCCTTCCCTAGGTAAACTTCAAGGAGAAAGAGGAACACCACCATTGGTAACCTCTCCTCCTCTTTATCTTGCATTAGACTTGTATTTATGTGATATATTGCTCCTTGCTTTACATATTGCTATATACTTGTTTGGTACTTGGTATATTGTCATTAAAGATCCTATCTTTAGGCATGTAAATCATATCCCCTCCCCCTTTGCATCTAAAGTAGCATCCTTTGCACTTAAAATGCCATTTTTACATATAAAGTTGCATCCTTCGCATTAAAAATGTTATCTTTGCATCAAAGTAGCATCCTTTGCATCAAAATAGCATCCTTTGCTTTTAAAATGACATCTTTATGCATAAAGTAGCATCCTTTGCATTTAAAATGTCATTTTTACATACAAAGTTGCATCCTTTGCATTAAAAGTGTTATCTTTGCATCAAAGAAGCATCCTTTGCAACCAAGTAGCATCCTTTGCACTTAAAATGTCATCTTTTTCATTAAAAGTGTCATCTTTAGCTTAAACATGCATCCCCCATGTCCCTCATGGTTGTATCTCTCTCTTAGGATTGCCTAGTGACCTTCATAAGGCACAAAAAGGCATAGGATGAGTATAAAGATCCAATCTTTATACCCCTTCCCTAGTCCCCTTAGTACTTGGAGCATCTCTTGGAGCGAGATGGTGTAAAGGTCCTATCTTTACATCATTTCCTCCACTTAAAGATGCCATAGACAGATTCTCCTTTAGAAAAGGATGAGCCCTAGCCACATATCTCCGATCATCACTTGAGACGAGCATAAATGTCCCGAAAGAGTCCAAATCGTCTCAAGATGTAGGATTGATAGGCAAAGGTCATTCCTTTCTAAAGAGTCTCATCCTTGGACTATGAAAACGGTGTCCCTCTCTTGATCACATGTGACCTAAGGTCTCATCATGATGATCATAAGTACAAGATGAGAACGGGACCAAAGTCCCTAATACATAAAAATCCAAGGAATCCCGAGCGATAACCAACTCATGGTTTATACGTCCGGAAGACCACTTGGTACATTCCCCCTCTTTTCAAAACACACATCCCACACACGAAAGCACTAAGGCAAGTATGAAAAGCAGATCTTGGAAGACTTGCTTCGGCAAGGCTCTTTGGGTGAACGACGATCCGTTCTTCCCAAAGGGTAACTTAACCTCCGGACCCAAATCCATTTTTTCAATGTTTTGAGGAAATCAAAATGGCGTGGCGACTCCGTTTTTCAATTTAAACTGGACGTTTCCAAACTGATGTGAGGCGGTGATCCCCCTTACACGAAAAAGTGGTTCCCAAATAAAAATAAACAAAAAAGAGAGACGCTATCTTGGGCACCATATTCACAGTTTGGCGACTCCGCTGGGTAATAAACCAAAGGAGAAAGCTTTCATTTTTAAAACAAAAAAAAATGATACCCGGTATATAGGTGAAAACCATTAACCTTCCTGTATCGCTTCCTAACCCGAGGCTTGGGATAAACGATGGTCTAACAATCCCACGTACCGGTATCCCCCTTTTCGAAAAAAAAGAGAAAGCTTTTTCCGAGTGGGTTAGCCTTCCGCCGCGGATCCGTTTCTCATACTTGCCCTATGTTTCTTGCATTGCATTGCTTGCATCCATGGTTCTTGGGAATTGTGCATGTTACGGCCCGAACGGGAAGCTTCTTTGGAAGCTGAAAAGGTGCCAAAAAGGCCGGGAAAACAGCCTGCAGATCAAAGAAATTGGAACCTGGAAAGTTGCTTGATGCAGCCGTACGACTTAATCCTCCCTGGATTCTGACCGGGCGGCTTCATTGGCAATTCCACCAGGACACTTTTGAGGTTAATCTAGCAGCCTTGGCAGCTTGGGGCTATTCAGTTCCAAGACTGACCGGGGCTCCCAGAAAATTTACGTGCTTACTTGCTGCATTTCCCCGTCCCCAAAAATCATTCCTTTAAAACACATTTCTGAAAATTTCTGTTTTAACTCAAAAAGGAATATTTTTAGGAGGCCGCACACTACGCGCACTTTATATATCCTGTACACTTTGCACGCATGTCCCTTTAACCCGGGGTGGTTGTTCAGTTGCAGTCACGGACAGTATTACGATGCTCCCGGGCGCGCACGGAATCATCCCAAACTCCCCATGGCAGCCAGTGTCGACCAATGCACAGTCCGTGTCACACATTTTAAAACCGTGACTTTTGGTTAGTTTTTGGTCTAGTCCGTGTCATACAGCCCAGTTGCGTACCCCCGTAAAGGTCAAACCTTAGCCCATGACGGAAGTCAAGATCTTTCGCACAAGCGAAACTCTACCAAAATTCTGACAAGGAAAAATTGGCAAAATCTTGACTCCGGCATTGGCTTTGACTTTGACCAGCACGGGATGCGTAAGAGTCAAGACCGAGTCCGTGCCAAAAAAATCCAAAGATCTTTCGCGCAAGCGGAGCTCTGTCGAAATTCCAGCAAGGAAAAATTGGCAAGATCTTGACCCAGCATTGACTTCGACTTTGACTCACGCACAGCGTATGCAACGAAGTTCAATGTGACACTGTGTCATCCGACTTTTATCGCCAGACCCATGCCTATTATCTTCTCGGACATTGCCGAAAAATCAAAACGTCATTCGCGCAAGCGAAATTCTGCCGAAATTTCGTTAAGGCTGAAAGACGAGACTTTCCCGGCATTGCCTTGACTATAATCCGCATCGCTCGTGCGTTAAAAGTTCCTATGACCCACTAGACCCATTAGGAGCGTTCTTCTCTCTCGGTCGGTGGGATCCGCGTGCCCTATAGGACCCTCGCCCGGGGCTGTCCACCCTGGGAGGTCGAAATACAGGTGGAATACGAGGGGCTTATAGACGTAGTGACGGAGCCCACTGATCCAGGATCTAGAGTAATTGCGAAAAAGAAGGGCAGAACCTCTTTTCCAACCAAATAGAAATTAATAAAAGACATTGTTTTAAGTAAACTGAAAGATTCTTAATTTGCATATTGCTTGAGCCTTTAGCCTAAACACCTACCCCGAGTCTAAACCTCTCCTATTCCTTTCCCGCAGTGAGAAAGAAGTGGGTGAGAATACCGGGTCAGCGGCTTGTTAGCGCAGATTTCTCAGACAGTTCGCCAGAATCTTTAGTTTTGTCAGTCCAGAGAGTCAGAATGGCCGATTTGACAGAAAACATCAGCGGTTTGGGTAACCAGATGACTAGGGAAGAAGAGCTAGCTTTAGCCTTGGAAAACAGTCGTAAGGTCCATGAAGAACAGCAAGCCATGCTCATTGATGCGCTCCGTCGTCATGGGGTTCAGATAGTGGTTGAGTCCAATGGTAGAAGATGAGACTCCAGAAGCAGCCATCTAGGCACCCCCAGCCTATAACCAATGCCCTCCTCCATCCACATATGATCCCTTACCAAGGACTACCCCTTTTCAGTCCTTTCCAACATCCCAGCCATCAGGGTCCCGACGCCCTCGCCTCCTGTAGCGTTGTGAGGAAAAAGAATTTTATCTTTTCGTTTTGATTCGCCACCTATATTATTCGATTGGAGTAAATAGGAAAACCATTTTGAAAGAGATTTGGGTTCGGGGCTTAGGTTATGAAATGGGTAGGTCAAGGAGCATCTATTTCACCCAATCCGGAGATCGGTCTTGCTAAAGAAAAGAGAGGTTTTCAAAAGAAGAGAAAAAATGATTTTTAATATTACAAAGAAAGGTCCATTTAACGGGGTTAAGCGGAATGTAGGATCGATTGCTTCGAGACCATCTCCATGATTTGGAGAGGCTCTAGGCCGATCCTAGATTCTATGGACTTATACCACTCTAACAATCAATTAGAAAGGGATTTAGGGATTATCTTGCGTGAGGTGATTTGGACAGAGTTTCGACTCAAGTTTAGAATTGACTCTTGACACGGACAGAGCTTCGCCTCGGTCCTTGCCTTGGAGCTTGATGTTTGTTTATCAACAAGGTTGACAAACAAACTGTGAGGTGAGTTTTTAGGGTGATTTTGTAGGATTCTTTCAGGGAAAGAAGCCAACAAAATGTGTGTGTGTTGTGAAAATTCGCGGTCCTTTGATCCTTGGAAGTCACCAAGTATTTATAGGGGATGGATAGGAAGAAGTGGAGAGGTAAAACCCTATCAGATGGTTCTAGACTCCAAATCCTATTGGTTGGCCGGAGGGATAAAGTTTTATCCCGGAAAGAGGTTGAAATCGACGAGGAAACTGTCGTCTGCAATCTGCAGAGGGGGGATATCTCGCGCGAGACACGCCATCTCGCGGCGAGTTATTGCTCCTGTGGACAGTTTTATCCTTTCCTCGTTATCTCGTATGCAGTTTAGTCCCTAACTAACGGTGGTTAGTCAAAACTTAACGAAACATGACGAAATGGTGGATTTCTACTTGTTGACTCAAAGCGAGACTTAGAGTGGTATAAGTATGATCCGATGTGTTCAGAATGGGGTGTCTATAGAGCCCCTCGGCGACAAGTCTTATGAAAGAAGTCATGTCGACGATAGAAAAGACATCATTCTGAACATCGGAATGGTCGGGCCGCACGGCTTCCTACGTATCTCTATCAGAGAATCAGACCATGACGTAGTTCAACTCCAAAACACGAAAAGGCTGCATTAGGTATTTTGAAAATCATTTGAAAATCGCGGAGATTTTGTTTTTGAAAAGGTAAATTCATACTGAGGAATCAAATCAAGACCCAATTCAGAATATACACACTTTGTCGAAGATTCGCACATGCGGGCTCCGAACCTGCGGGAAATATGTTAGAAAACAAAGGCTTACCTATCCGGTCCTCTGAGTCCTGTCGGTTTTGTGACGATTCGCCTTTCTGGGCTCCGAATCGGGCTTTCTTGTTGTTGGGGATGACGATTCACCTGTTTGGGCGTTGAATCGGGCATTTGGTTTGATGATCCACCTGTCTGGGCATTGGACCGAGCTTTTCTGATGACGATCCACCTGTCTGGGCGTTGGACCAAGCTTTTCCTGATGACGATCCACCTGTTTGGGCGTTGGACCGGGCTTTTTCTGATGACGATCCACCTGTTTGGGCGTTGGATCGAGCTTTTAGTTTGATGATCCACCTGTTTGGGCGTTGGATCAGGCTTTTTCTTTGACAATCCACCTGTTTGGGCGTTGGATCGGGCTTTTCTGATGACGATCCACCTGTTTGGGCATTGGACCGGGCTTTTTCTTTGATGATTCACCTTTCTGGGCTCTGAATCATGTGGATTGAGTTGATCTTTGGACCACTCGGTTCTCGGGCGACTGGTGCCGTATCGGGCGATCGTGCGCATGTCACGTTTGGCTCGTTCCGTGACTTGCGGTGCCGATTTTTCCACGTTTCCTTGCTAGTTTATCATTTCCAAGGGTAAATGTGTCAAAATCTTGAATTTTGACGTTGCGTAGACGCTTATTGTCGAGGACAATTTGGTCACTTTCCAGAAGGTATATCTCGCGGCAAGATAAGATATACCGCGCGAGAATTGTACTGTCGGGGCATATAAACAACAGCTCTTGCTTATTTTAAAAACATCCTTTTTAAAATTTCCCTCCCTAGCTCGAGCCAAGGTCGCTTTCTCTGTGATTTTTCGTGAATTCGCTTGGTGTTTCTTCCTCCCAATCACTTTCTAATCCTTCCTCCCTCCATAATCCATGGCTCAAGAACAAAGGAATCCGATTTTGGGGAGCTATTTGCTAGGGAAGGATTATCCTCGCGATGATCTCACCTTTGATAGGCACGCGCACATCTCTACCGCTGTTCGGGAGGGCTTGGTAAGAATTTCTTCCTCACCTCTTGATTCTTGTATTGCATTGAGCTTGAATTCCCTTTCCCCTGAATTCAAAGTTCTATTAATGGCTTTTGTTCTTGTTCATGCCTAGAACTAGGTTCCTTTTGCATGCATCGATTTTGTGTGTTTCTTTGGATGATTGTTGTTGCATTGCGTGAGTATGAGCCTCCTACACATCATGGATTGTAGGAGAGGTTGATTCGGATCATGAATGACACCCTTGGGCAAGCTTTTCTTGTATGCACGCCAAGTGTTTGATGAAATTCCCCAATGAAAATTTTCTTCTATTTCATTGATTTCTTGACATGGAATGATTTCTAATATTGCCCTCTCTGTTTTTCCTCTGTTTTGCAGTCGTATAAGTCAACGAAGAATTGCCGAGGAAGCCCGAAAATGGCTAAGGAGGTGTGGGACAAGATCAAGGATCTTGATGGCGTTCGGGATAGGGTGGCCCAAACGGGTCTTCTGACTTTTGTTGACAATCTCCGGGGAATAAGGCGGACTCCCCAAGTTCTCCAGGCTATTCGGGAGAGGTGGTGGGACACTACCCACACCGTTCATTTGTGCTTCGGGGAAGCAACGATGACTCGGCTGATTTTACGGCTATCACGGGGTTAGAGTTCATTGGTGATCCCCTAGAAGACTTTGGGTTATAGGCACGAGGGTCCCAGTGTGTGGAGGCGCTTGATCGGCTTCGTCCCTAACAAGGTTAAGGGATTTCTTCTTGGTGACACCCCTTCGGCGTCAGATTGAGGCCTACTCGGAGAAGCCAAATGTGAATACTGATCGGTTGGTGAGGGGTGCCCTCTGGTATATCCTTTCTGAGACAATCTTTGCGAACCACTCTTCTACGGCTCGTCTTTCTTTGTTAAGTTTGTTGGTTGATCTGGATGAGGTGAGCGGATATGATTGGGGCTCAGCGGGGCTGGCCTACTGCTACCACGCCATGGATGAGGCGTGTATGAATACCAAGGATTCTCTGTCGGGGTATTCTTATGCCTGGGAGGTATGCCCTTTGATTCTATTTCTGCTCTTCGTCTGTATGCTCTGTCTGAGTTTTATACTGAGCTTGATCTGTCTTCGTGTGCAGATATGGGGCTATACTGTCCTCGAGCTGTATAGATTTGAGTTGGAGAGCCGGGCCCCTTTGTTCCCGGATATCAGGAGGTGGAGCCACCCAAATCGGACCGTTGATGAGGAGGAGAACCAGGATTGGACCTTGACGGTGGCAGAGGCGCGGGCTATGTTGGATACCTTCGAGTATGAGAGGCTGGGCCTTTATCCCTGGACCCTGTTGGAGCGGGAGGTGCATCATGCTTGGGATGCTACTGCGATGCAGAGGATCTTGGCATCTTTGGAGGGAGATACCATGTATCTTGGTGAGCGGGTCTTCCACGGCGTAGGCGGGGTAGACTATCATACGGGGTGCCCGGCGGATCCGCCCGAGGGCGATGTATCCCACCTACTCCATTCCAGAGGATGATTATGCAGGTCTTTTGGCAGGTGATGCGGCGATGGCTTGCGTGATCCCCGGGGCTTCTTATGCGAAGTTCCTGCCTCGCTTGATGGGTCCCCTTCTGGTGGGTGATAGGCGATCATATGCTCGTGGCTCTGCCTCCGTTTCTGCTTCAGGTTCCTCAGCCCCTAGCACTTCCTCCCAGGCTACTGGTTCTCTGCCTTTTGCCCCAGACTATGGCCCTTTGAGCTACACGTACATGATGGGGAGCATGCCGATGATGGGGCACATCCCGTCTCCTGATAAGATTCCCGAGGGTTACCGCCTCCCGACTGATGTCTCTTCGGTATGTTTCTGTTCATATCATATCTCGTATTCGTCCATATAAGTGTATATGTCCTACTTCATCTGAACGTTTCTTTTCTCTTGTTGTCAGGTCACTCTGTCCGCGGCCGATTACAACCGTGGAGCGACCAAGATGGCTGGACTGATGGCCTTGGTGTCGGACCTGTCCGAGAGGCTGTTCCACAAGGCTTCTTTGGCGGCCTCGGCGGTGACCCCTACTTGCGGAGCCAAGAGGTCGAGGAGGGATGGTAGCCCCCATGGTGGTGATGGCGGAGGTGCCGGCGGCTCGAGCGACTTGATGGCGTGATCCCCTCCTTTTCCCTTTATCTGATTACTGATGATTTGTACATATTGGCTGGGTGGGCCCAGACAATTTTTCTTTTCTTTTGGTACCTGTTAGAAACAAGTAGGTAGCACAAACAATGGTTTTTCTTAACCCCCTAATCCTAGGTCTAATTAGTTAGTTAATTAACTTTCTCGACTTTCCTTGCTTTCGGAAATGGAATGGAATGGCCGCTAGGCCACAATTTTGAGCTTGATCTTAGTGTTTTACTGCATGTTAGGAACTGTACACGCAGGTTTTTCGAGACTTGCTTTGTCAAGTCGGGGCTAGATTGCTGTTTGAGCAGAACTGTTGCTGTTTTGCCGTAGGGATATCTCGCGCGAGATAAGGTGTCTCGCACGAGACACGCTACTCAGGCAGAAATCTCTTCCTTTTTCGAACAGGATTTTGTCAGTTTTCCCTATAAAATCACCCTGTAGGCCGGCCAGATAACTCATTCTAGCCTTTCAAACTCTAGAGATATTCTGTTAGGGTGAAACTCTTGTCTTCTTCTTCAACCTTGTGATCCATGGCTTCCAAGGAGATTCCCCCAACGTCCATGATTGTCGATGATTTTTCCCTGTCATCTGAAGTGATTGCATCTTTCAAGCAAGCATCAAGGGATTTTGTGAGGCCGTTTCGCAACCGGTCTCGTAATAGGTTTATAGCAGAATTTGGATTCAGAGTTCTTTTCACTTTGAAGAATCTCCAACCGGATTGGAAACTCTTGCAGGGTGCTGCTCGATTTTGGGATCCCTCTATTCACCTTTTCAATTTTTCTTTGAATGAGATGGTGCCTACTGTGGAGGAATTCGCCATTATCTTGGATATGCCTTTGACTGGCGAGATTGCCATTCCCAAGTACCATAGGAATCATTCGGAGGCTTTGAATGAATTATTAGGGATCCCCCTTGAGACTTTCTATGAGTTGGTTCACCGCAAGTGTGTTGATTGCTCTTCTTTTCCAGGACGCTTCAGCGGTGATTCAGATGATGACGCTTTTCATGTCTATAAACGGAACTTTCTGGCTCTTTTTCTTTTCGGAGATGTTCTGTTTACATGTAGGGACGGCTTGGTTGACTCCCAACTGGTGGAAACTGTTCTGCAGGCTAGAAAACGTTCTAAGAACATTATTCCGCTAATCTTGGGTGAGACCCTGCATGGTCTTGACAAGCTGCATAGGACCGGTGTCATGACTCAAGGGAGTCCTCTTCTGTTGACCATTTGGCTTAGGGAGCATCTCAAGTTGGTAGGTCCCCCGTTGTAATATTCCCCTTTCACATATCATACGCGAAAGTTATTGATCAAGGATCTTTCAGCGGATGAATGGGCTGAGTTGATTGCGAAGACCGCAACTGCTGACATTCTTTGGTGTCCACCTTATTGGAGGTTGAACAAGTATGTTGCCAATACCAAGGGTTTTGACAGGGTTGTTCTTCCGGGTTTGCGAGATTCCTCCTTTTATTTTCCCAAGCGGGTGCTCTGTCAGCTTGGTCAGCATCAGGACACTTATCTTTTCGAAGGAGCTTCTCGTGAAGTGTCTTATATTGGTGTAGAGTTTGCGCAGGCGCTAGCTCAAGTATGGGGTGAAGGAAATAGTCGGGACCGCTGGTCAAACCTTCGGACTTTTAATGCAAGTATCTTCTTGTCTGATAAGTAATTGGATTGGTTCCTTCATACCAGTCACCCGAGTGCAAAGAAGATTGATGATCTGCGGCTTTCACTGCTAGGAGATTCTTTTGTAGCTAGCAGTATTTTGCGAAGGAGCGAGGCTCAGTCTGATCTTGCTAATTTGCGAACTGATCCAACTCAGGATTTTCTCGATGGGGATTGGTACGAGAGGCGAAGCAAGGGGATGCCTGGAAAGACGCAAGCTTTAGATAGGCCCCATGTCTTCAAGAGGCTGTCGGGATCTGTCTTGGATCGCCTTGACTCTGTTTTTGATCGCCTCGAGGGATGCTCTGCTTCGAGGGGCTCAAAGCGTAAGGAGGATCACGACGACGGTGGAGATCATGTCCGCCGGCCTACCAAGTCAATGAAAGGCTAGATCTTTAGGAGTACCAAGAGATTGCTTTGATAGTTCAATTATTTTTGCTTTATCAGTATATTTTTTTTAAGGTCGTTAGCTTAGCAAATTAGTCGTTGTGGTTAGGATTTCCCTTTTGTCGTTAATAAAATGCATTCGATTAATAAAGGACAAAAGTAGATTTATTTATTTTATTAGATCGGACCCGAAGGCTGCCTACGTTCCTCTTTTACAGCAATTAAATAAGAGGCTCAGGTCTAACGTAGTTCATTTTTGAGAAAAGGACAAAATACGGCTCCGTGCCGAGGGGTAATCTCGCGCGAGATAAGCCTCCCTTTTTTTATCTTTTTTTTTTTTATGCACACCCTTTCTTCTGCCTAGACCGCCCCTTCGGGTTTTTAATCTAGCGGGCTTCTTTTCTTGTGCTAGCTCTAATTTTTGCCTAGGCCGTCCTTTCCAGGATTTTCAACCTAGCGAGCGATTTCTTTTTAGGAGGCCAAGTCACGCGAAGTACTTCTTGAGCCTGTCCATGTTGACCAGCTTCGGTAGTTGATCTCCGTCTATGTCCACCAGCTGAAGGGCTCCCCCAGAGAATATCTTCTTCATAATGTAGGGTCCTATCCATCTTGGTCCCCACTTGCCTAGCGGGTTGAAAGGTCCAGGACGGTGCTCACGGAGAACCAGGTCACCTACCCTGATGTTCCTCGTCTTGACCTTTTTGTTGAAAGCTCTTGCCATTCTTCTTTGGTAAGCTTGAGTGTGTTCGGCTGCTTTCAACCTTCTTTCATCCAACAGGGCCAACTCTTCGTATCTGCTTCCTAGCCAGTCGACCTCGTTCACTTGGTTTTCTAGGAGAACCCGTAGTGATGGTATTTCCAATTCTATCTGTAAGACAGCCTCCATTCCGAATGTGAGGGCGTAGGGAGTCTTTCCTGTAGCTGTTCGGACTGAAGTGCGGTATCCCCACAGTGCGAAAGGTAACTTGCCGGGCCAGTCTTTTCCAATGAATGCCATTTTTCTGATTATAGTCTCGATCGTTTTGTTCGCGGCTTCAACTGCTCCGTTCGTTTGAGGCCTGTAAGGAGACGACTTGTGTCTTGTGATTTTGTATTCGGTTAGTAGGCGATCGGTTTTCTTCTCGAAGTGGGACCCATTATCGGATATCATCTCTTGCGGAACCCCATACCGGCAGATGATGTTGTGCTTGATGAATTCTGCAACCTTTCTGGCATTCAGAACTTTGTAGGAGGCGGCCTCAACCCACTTAGTGAAGTAGTCGATGGCTACTAGGACGAAGCAGTGTCTGTTGGCTCCTATGGGTGTGACCTTTCCAATCACGTCTATCCCCCACGTAGAGAACGGCCAAGGAGAAGTCATAGGGTACAGCAAGGAAGGCGGTGCATGCTGAAGATTGGCGTGTATCTGACACTTGTGGCACTTCCTGACCATTTTGGTACAGTCGGCTTCCATGGTTAGCCAAAAGTACCCTTGTCTGATGATCTTTTGGCGAGCATATTTCCGCTCATGTGGGTTCCACATATGCCTTGATGAACGTGGTCCATTATTTCTTGGGCCTCTTCCTCGGTGGCACAAAGGAGGTTTCCTTGGGAATGCTTCTTGAATAGACGGCCAGCGGTGATGACGTAATTAGCAGCCCAACCTCTTAAGGGCGATCTGAGTCTTCGGGTCTGTCTCAGGTGGGATGGTTCCATCTAGGATGAAATGCCAAATGTCATGGTACCATGGTTTCTCTTCGAAGTTCCCAACAGTGGCACATTCGGATAACCATTTGTCTTTGCAGTCATGGAGATCTATAACGACGTGGTATGCGGGAGTTGCACGTCGTGTTATTTTGAAGGGTTTGGCTGCTTTTCCTTTAGGGATTTCGACCAAAGAAGCAAGTGTGGCTAATGCGTCCGCAAACCGTTTTTTGTCTCTGGGGAGGTAGTGGAATGAGACATCTTGGAATTGTTGCGCCAACTCTTGGAGATGGGCACATATCTTTGAAGGGTTGGATCTTGGACCCTCCACTTCTTCAATGTCTGATTGATGATCAATTGGGAATCCCTGAATACCTCGAGTTCGATCACGTTGCGTTCTAGAGCTGCCTCAAGTCCCGCTATGCAAGCCTCGTATTCTGTGGTGTTGTTGGTGGCATCAAAGTCAAGACGTATTGCCAGTGGAGTGTAGATGTCGTTAGGGTCTACTAATAACATTCCAATGTCGAACCCTCTCTTGTTGGCTGCGCCATCGAAAAATAATTGCCACTTATTTTCTTCTTCTATACTCATGATGTCCTCAACAGGGAATCGCGGGTCTTCCCCCTTCACTTCGTCGCAAGGAAATTCGGCCAACTGATCTGCGAATACACTCCCCCTGACGGATTTCTGAGTGACGTAAGTGACATCATATCCCGCGAGCATGAAGTACCATTTGGCCAGTCTCGAAGACAAATTTGATTTATCTAGGATATATTTCAGTGGATCCATTTTTGAAATGAGACGGACCGGGAAGGCTTCTATATAGTGCTTTAGCCTTTGTGATACCCAAACAAGAGCAGCACAGGATTTGTCGAGTGGAGAGTAGTTGATTTTGCTGCCTTGGAATCTGCGGCTGACGAAATAGATGGCATTCTCTGTGTGGGAGGCCATTTGTTCTTGAGCGAGCATAGCCCCTAATGCGTTGTCTGTAACCGTGAGGTACAACTTCAAGGGCTTCTCCTTGTTCGGTGGACCCAGGACAGGTGGGGAAGTCAAGTAGTGCTTAACTTCCTCGAATGCTTCTTGACATTCTTCGGTCCACTCTTGAGGTGCGTTTTCTTAAGTAGCTTGAAGATATGATCGCACATTGTAGTCGGTTGATTGATGAATCGGCGATATATTGAAGCTCGCCCATGAATCCCTTTACTTCTCTCTCGTGTTACGGGTGGAGGCATGTCTGTAATGGCTTTTATCTTGGCGGGATCTACTTCTATGCCACGCTTTGTGACCATGTACCCTAAGACTTTCCGTTTGACCACTCCGAATGAGCATTTGGCGGGGTTGAGCCTCATCTTGTCTTTGTCTCGGTCGATTGAAGAATTTTACGAGATCTACTGAAGTGTTGACCATCTGTCCCTTTTGAGTGAATAATCATGTCGTCCACATATACCTCTATTTCTTTGTGTATCATGTCGTGGAATAGTGTCGTGGCTTGCTCTTTGATAAGTAGCCCCCGGCGTTCTTGAGACCAAACGGCATGGCCGTGTAACGTAACGTTCCCCAGGGTGTGGTGAATGCTTTGTTTTGTGCGATCCTCCTCTGCCATGAGGATTTGGTTATACCCTGCGAAACCGTCGACGAATGAGCGGACTTCGTATGCGGTGTGGCATCGACCAACATGCCTATGTTCGGTAGCGGGAAGTCATCTTTAGGGGATGCCTTGTTCAAGTCTCTCAAATCAACACAAACTCGTATTTTCCCGTTCGACTTGGCTACTTGCCTTGTATTTGCTAACCATTCCGGATACTCAATCACTTTGATGAACCCTACATTCAAGAGCTTCATGATTTCCTCTTTCACTTGCATTGACCATTCCGGCTTGATTACGCGTAGTTTACGCTTGGCGGCTTGGCGTTGGGTAGCGGCGGTATCTTGTGCTCTACAACCGGCGATTCAACCCAGGCATATCTCTGTAGGACCAAGCGAATACGTCGACATATTCTCTGAGGAGCTGCGTCAAGGTTTCTCTGCCTTCCCCCTTGAAGAAGCTGCCGATCTTTGTTTCTCTGGGGTCTTCCGTTGTCCCAAGATTAACCATTTGCATTTCCTCGTCGTCAACAGGGCCATTCTTTCCACAACGACCTACTTGCTTAGCTAAATCTTTTTAAGATTTGTTCGTTTTCTTGATCTATCTCATCGTATGATTCATTATTAACGTGTTCGTTATATTGATTGTTATTAGTTAATTCATCATTCACGATGTTAGCAATCTCGGGGTACTCGGAAAGATCAAAGTTTTCATTAAGGAAGTAAGGGAATACATGTTCGGCCACCGCCTCGATTTCCTCTTGAGTGAGTTCATTGGAGGTGGAGCCTGCTTCTAACGTAAAAGTTACAGGGCCTATCTTCCTGCGGGGATGGGGAGTGCAACCAAGCTCTTTGATCATGAAGTCTTCATCAACAAGCTGGTCCTCCGGTGACGTGCCGATTTAGAATTGGCTCATCACATTTACGTATCGGTCTTGTGTAGTCGGTAGTTGGAGCGTCCCCCTTGGATATTGTATGGATCATTTGTCTTCTAACCGGCACAGGTCTTGGAACTGCCGCGGCATGTCTTCTCCCAACACAAAGTCCCATTCACTTGTCATTTACGCTTCGTGACCCACAAATCATTAGGTATTAGTGGGACGGATTACATGTTCATACGGAGAAGCATCGCGATCGGCTGAAGATTTCAAAGCCCGGTTGGCGCTTTCCTTTATCATCAGTCCATGGTTCTGAAAAGATAAAGTAGGGAATACTTTCCCCTTCTCGAACAAAGTAGCCATTGAGTGTCTTTCGATATGGCTTGAGGTTGCCATTCTTGGGCTTTGGGTCGTCGCAGCCTTTGTAGGTGGTTCCTTCCCCCTTGATTTGAGTGAAGCCCCACTCTTCTTCGTCATCTTCATCGTGGATGGAGATGATGTATCCTAGACCATGCTTTGCGTGAAGCGGGGGGACCGGTGGCGATTCCGTTATCCCATGTAAGTTCTTTCCGAGCCCCAATCCAGGAAAGTACCCTTTTGCTAGCATCATTCTCCAGACAGGAAGGCTTCCGGAAAACCAAAGTGCCTTGGAGTAGTCATTTTCGTTGCAAGTTTCTATGACACTCACAGTGCTTTCTTTCTTGTTTAAAAAATTAATCAGAATTAAAAAGGGGAATACTGACTAACTATTATTGAAAAGAAAACTTGATACTCTTGCCCACAAATGAGGATTTTAGGCAAGTAGTACCCAACTAAGCTAAACTAGACTATTAATCGTTTCTCTTGCAACTAAAAGTAAATAACTGAAAAGAAAATAGATTCTTCATTTGCTTGAACTCATCCAAATTATTCCACCACTTGGACAAACTCTGATGGCATCATTGTCAATCAAGTCTTGGACTGCATTCTTCAGGTTGAAACAATTATTGGTGTGATGGCCATGGCACTGGTGGTAGTAGCAGTAGAGGTGTGGAGATCGGCCTTCCCTCTTAGGTTGGTAACCTTCCATTGGGCTTAGATTTCCTTCCTTGTGAAGACTTCTGAAGAGATGACCGAGAGTGATGTTTCCAATGTCTGAGAAGACTCTACCCTTCCTTCGCTTAGCCATTTGATTGTGGAGGTCTCGAAT
The DNA here is from genome assembly GCA_022495995.1 of Adenophora triphylla var. japonica. NCBI lineage: Eukaryota > Viridiplantae > Streptophyta > Magnoliopsida > Asterales > Campanulaceae > Adenophora > Adenophora triphylla. The sequence continues at coordinate 156,422 of JAFEMH010005336.1, forward strand.
GTGGTTCTCATAGTGTTGCACGAAGACATTGTGGCGAGACTGATATTCTTCCTCCATTTGCTCTTTGAGGTCACGGTAGAGAGTGTTGAGGAAATACTTGACCCTCTCATCAATGTCATCCTCTACGTGAGCTTCAAGATTGATGCACTTTTGGGTCATGGTCTCGAGTTCACTCTTGACTTCCTCGAGCTCTTCAATCAGTATCTTTGTCTTTTCATCTTGGATGGATTCTTCCATGTGATGCCACGAGTCATTGTCATTAATTTGTTGCAGGGCTTTGGCAAGTTGAGTTTTGATATCACTTAGCTCCTCTTGCACGGACGATCGTCCACTGTCGGAGTCACTCTCCATCTTCCGGAAATCCCTAGCAATGCGGGTAGAAGGCAAATCAAAGGCTTCTCTCCAACCCTCAACATGCTCCATTTCAGCGACAAGGGACTTGGTCATCTTTCGCAAATCTTCCTCGTCGAGATCTTTCTGAGTGACGAAGTACTTTTCTGTAGACATTGTGTTCGGATTCTTGAAGTGGAGTAGCTTCGGAAAACTGACAGAAGAGATGCAGATATCAGGATCTAGCCCCAACGAGTCGAAAGCAGGCTCAAACGGCTCAGGCTCAAATTCAGCAAACAGAAACATTATCCCGCGCGAGACAAGTAATCCCGCGCGAGATAATCACACGGAAAGTCGATTTTTATTTAGACCAAATTTTGGTCGGAACGGAAAGTCCATTTTGAGGGGTTTCTAAGGCCTTTATCAGAACCTAACGACTAAGAAATCAATCCGATTTTTGTAAAACAAAGCCATGTAAGTTTGTTTTTGAAGGATTATATGCATATATTTTTTTGAAGGGACATCCGAAAGGGTCATTCCGAAGGGACTTTTTTCGAAGGGACTTTTCCGAATCCTTCTTTATTGTCAATTTTGCATGGCTTTGTTTTGGTCAAAAACAAGAAAAGATCACCGAGTCAAAACCGACCGGTCACGGAGTGATCCTAAAAAGGTCAATCTACATGAGAATGTGGCGATGCAGGGCTGGAAGGCTAGGCTCCCTGCGATATGACAATCTAAGTGTATTGAATACGCGGAGTGGGATTGTCCAACTTCGGAGAGACCGGCGACTAGGTGGTAACCGTCATCCGTCCTTAGTGTGGGTCCCGGGTTTATAGAGGGTATGCAGTGCAATGACAGTTATAATATGAGTGCGCGTGTGTGAGAGTCAATCTAGGTGATAGAGTAAAATAGAGAGTTTTTTTTTTTTTGAAAAATCAAAAGGAAAACAGGTAGTGGCCGCACCAAGTGGTTGCCTACGTTTCTCCCAAATTAGGAAGACTCAGGCCGTCGTAGTTCCACATAAAGAGAGAGAAAGAGAGATAAATAATTCAATTTAAAACTCCCGAATCCCCAATGGACCGGACTTTAATTAAATAAAACCCAATCGTACGCAGTTTATAAATAATAATCAATTATTTAAAGGAAACGAAGGTTCGAGTTCTACACCTTAAGGGAGGCCTTAAGATGCGGAAACTCTGCAGATAATGAATTCTGGGATCCCCCTTGCATGTTCGGCTCTCGTCTTGGACTATGAGACAAACGGGAGAAACCAGAAAACAACCAGATTGCCGAAGCAATATCTCGCGCGAGATATGATATCTCGCCGCGAGACATGCCTCATCTGAGAGCAAAAAATTCGAATTTACAATTTTTTTTTTGAAAACCTCTCTTTTAACTTTGACGCAAGTTTAAGCCTCTTAATTTTACATCCCCAGCGGAGTCGCCACTGTAGCGTTGTGAGGAAAAAGAATTTTATCTTTTCGTTTTGAGTCGACACCTATATTATTTGATTGGAGAAAATAGGAAAACCATTTTGAAAGAGATTTGGGTTCGGGGCTTAGGTTATGAAATGGGTAGGTCAAGGAGCATCCATTTCACCCAATCCGGAGATCGGTCTTGCTAAAGAAAAGAGAGGTTTTCAAAAGAAGAGAAAAAAAAACGATTTTTAATATTACAAACAAAGGTCCATTTAACGGGGTTAAACGGAATGTAGGATCGATTGCTTCGAGACCGTCTCCATGATTTGGAGAGGCTCTAGGCCGATCCTAGATTCTATGGACTTATACCACTCTAACAATCAATTAGAAAGGGATTTAGGGATTACCTTGCGTGAGGTGATTTGGGCAGAGTTTCGACTCAAGTTTAGAATCGACTCTTGACACGGACAGAGCTTCGCCTCGGTCCTTGACTTGGAGCTTGATGTTTGTTTATCAACAAGGTTGACAAACAAACTATGAGGTGAGTTTTTAGGGTGATTTTGTAGGATTCTTTCAGGGAAAGAAGCCAACAAAATGTGTTTGTGTTGTGAAAATTCGCGGTCCTTTGATCCTTGGAAGTCACCAAGTATTTATAGGGGATGGATAGGAAGAAGTGGAGAGGTAAAACCCTATCAGATGGTTCTAGACTCCAAATCCTATTGGTTGGCCGGAGGGATAAAGTCCCGGAAAGAGGTTGAAATTGACGAGGAAACTGTCGTCTGCAATCTGCAGAGGGGGGATATCTCGCGCGAGACACGCCATCTCGCGGCGAGTTATTGGTCCTGTGGACAATTTTGTCCTTTCCTCATTATCTCGTATGCAGTTTAGTCCTAAACTAACGGTGGTTAGTCAAAACTTAACGAAACATGACGAAATGGTGGATTTCTACTTCTTGACTCAAAGCGTGACTTAGAGTGGTATAAGTATGATCCGATGTGTTCAGAATGGGGTGTCTACACCTCCTCAGATAAGACCCATCTTTGTTCCCTACCAACAAAGAGCAAATGCCATAACTATCCCAGTTATGCAGCCTCTGCATTACCCCATGGGACTCACTCCCTCCTCTCAGCCTGAGCCAAATTTCCTTATCCTGGAATTCCAGTACAAGCCTGATCTTTCCAACTTCGTCAACGCCTGTGAATTTGCCTATCTCCCAGACAGTGACAGCAAAGAGTCAGTCGGAAATGAGAATAGGAATGGATGGATTTACAGTGATTATGACAGTTCAGTAGAAGGAATGAACCTGGAGCCAACGTAGGTGAAACCCGGAGGACAAGATGGAGTAGAAAACCACAGACCTATAATGAGGGACGGTATCACTTCAAAGTTTGTTTGTCGCCTTTGCAAGGACTCGGAAGAGAAAATGGATGCAAGCTCAGATGAGGCAGGGTATGAATTCCACATTCTAGAATTCAACATTCCTTACAAAGACTTGGTCGGTGAATGGAGAAACTTGATCGAAGCTTTAGCTGAAAGAGGGAAGTGGGCTCCACCCGCCGATCTAGAACACGTAAGCGTCATTGAGGCTAAACCCCCATCGGGAAGAGTAGACTCCATTGTAGTACTAAGGGTCACCCCTGAGATCTTGTCCGAAGAAGAGTGTATGGAAGCTCTTGAAAGAGTCTTAAAGTTTGAAGCGACCCCTGTCCCCGTCCTATCTTATGACGACAATGATGTTTTCTTAGTAATCCCCAAGTTAGGGGAAGAGTCCAGGATACCCCTTATATGGCGCCAAGTATCCCGACCTGTTTTTGCCCTCATTGGTCATCAGAGTCAAGATGAAAGTTCTCACATGAGTTACTGTAGTGATACTGAAGAAGACACAGTCGAAATGCCAGAAGGAACAGTAGAGGAGTGGTTAGCCCAGAAGCCGAAAAGCCCAGAAAACCCTCCCGAGAGTAGAGAACAGGAACCTGCCATGAGGTTTGACCCTGCAGAAATCCTTCTCGATGATGGAATCTCCCACTTCAGAAAGTGCTTGGCCAATATTAAAGATGCCGTCAGAAGGCTGACCCCTAGAGAAAGAAGGGATATGTTTGACAGTGATGAGGAATGTGACCCCGCTCTGTTGAAAAAGTTGCTAGGTCCAGGTGAGGAAGCCATTAGCAAACCTCCAAACCCTGGGAATGATAATTCCTATTGCATGCTGACCCTAAGAAGCCTGAATGAAACTGTGAAGGCTTTGAGTGAGGAAGATGAAGCTGAGAACAGCCGGTTGCTAAGCCAATTAGGAAGTCAGATCACAGAAAAGGCCAGAAAGCCAGTGACCTGGGATCAGATTCGGGAAGCTGCCTATGCCCCGGATCGTGGCGTTAATCAGATTAATCAACAGAGTTGGCCATAAGCCAGCAAAAGCCCGCCTCTGACTCTGAAAGAGCTGAAGGAATCCTCCAGTAGGAATGATAACTCAGAAAAGTCTAATGTCTATGCGATGACTCGGTCTGGACAGATGAGTGTTGAGTAGCCTAAGGGTGACAAAAGAAATGCCGTCTCTGTATCGAAAACAAACAAAAGACCTTACAAGCCAGAAGCAGAAAGGCCAGACTCTGAAAAAGAGGATCCGGTACTGACTCAATTGAAGTGTACTCAGGCCAATATCTCCTTGTGGTCCCTATTAACCTCTTCATACCCTCACAAGCTGAAGCTTGAAGAAAGTCTAGCCAAGACCATGGTGCCCATAGATGTCACCCCAGATGAGGTCGTCCAGATGATTGGAAGTATCTATTATGGAAACATCATTACCTTCACTGACCTAGACCTGCCAAAATATGGGGCTAGTCATAACGAACCCCTTTACATCACAGTCCAGTTGGAAGAACGCCGGTTGCCACAGGTATTAGTCGATGGAGGGTCTGCAATGAACGTCCTGCTAGCAAAGATGATGGATTTGTTGGATTTGAAGCCCACAGATTTGAAGCCTTCTAGTCAGACTATCAAGGCCTATGACTCCACTGCACGGTCAGTTCTGGGGATTGCTACCCTCAAGTTGTGGTTTGGAAAGAAGGCCATGGATGTTGACTTCCATGTGATTGACATTCCCATCTCATTTACCGCTCTGCTGGGACGACCTTGGATCCACCAGATAAATGGGGTAGCCTCTACTTTGCACCAAAGCATCAAATTCCAGTCAAGTGAAGGGACCATCACCACTATCTATGGAGACAGTGTCACCGTGGAAGGAACCAGCACTGGAGGTATCCCAATACTGGAGATCAAGCATGATGATGAAGGCTTTGCCTTGACCGGATTCTCTGTAGCTTCTTCCAAAGCACAAGTGTGTTGCACTGACCTCACTACTACCTCTGATAAAATACCTCCTGCCATACGAATGATGAGAAAAATGGGTTATCTTCCGGGGCTCGGATTGGGTAAAAGACTTCAGGGTCGCAATGCTATCATTGATGTGAAGGAACAGACTACCAGATATGGCTTGGGATACAAACCAAATTCTCGGGATGACAGAAAAGCTAAAGGCACAGTTCAGGAGAAACGAAGTGAAGGGGTCCATCTCCATCCTTACAGCTTGTCCCTGGCCCATTACTTCACAAAAAGTGGGACCCAATATGATGAAAGTGATCGCCAGATCTCCTTGAGAAGAACTCTTCTGGAAAATATTGAGAAAGTTCGGGGAAAACTAGCGAATCCTGTTAGAAGAATGTTCCTTGACTTGCCAGACATTCCTGAGACTACCACTACTGTTCAGAACAAGTATGCCTTCAAAGGAAACCCAGACAGTTTCAAAGAGTCATCGCTCTTTTCATCCGGGGTAATGGATTTCTTCGCCTTCGAGTTAGCTCTTCCCAAGATCAGCCTGATGGAAGCTACCGGTAGTGAAGACAGTGAGTTGGGTTTACAAAAGCTGTTTGATGAAGAAGCGCAGATCCCTGATTTGATCGACTTCAGCTCAGATGATGAGGTAGTTACTGTAATTGGAGACGGTGGTGAAGAACCTTTTGATCCCCGCACTTTGGTGACTAAGACAGAGATGTCGTTGAAGAATTGGGAGACATTCTCAGGGCCAATAGCCAGCCGACATCAAATGATCACGGAGCTTGGATTGGTAGCCCGTCCTTCTCAGCCCAGTCATGTCAAACACCCTGTCATCCATACAGTTGAGTCAGGAATCTTTGAATTCCAGTCCTCCGAGTCATCCGAAGGCCTCACGCCTGAAGATTATGAATATGTAACCAATGTCATCTTTTGAATGAAATGACAGATCTTTCTGAGTATCCCCTTATTACCAACTTAACAAATGATAAATTAACTCAAAACTTAACAACAGTTAATAATGAATCATTTGAACAAGATGCAAACACACTAAATGAACAATACATCCAAGAAATCTTTAAGCAGGTTACAGACAAAGAGGAAAACCGGGCCCAAGCTGCCGAGGAGGTTTTGACAAGTGTTAACTTGGGTACTGTCGAGGAACCTAAAGAGACACAGATTGGAAACTTCTTCCAGGGGGTTGAACGGGACAGACTGGTCAATCTGCTCAGAGAATACATGGACATTTTTGCATGGTCATACAGGGATATGCCGGGGCTAGACAGTTCGATAGTAGAGCACAGAATCCCTCTAGCACCAGATGCTAAGCCAGTAAAGCAGAAACTGAGGAAGATCAAGCCAGAATGGTCTCTACAGGTCAAAGAAGAGATTGAGAAGCTACTGCGGGTAGGATTCATCAGAGTCATCGAATATCCGACATGGTTATCCAACATTGTGACTGTAACTAAGGCCAATGGGAAGGTGCGCTGCTGTGTAGATTTCCGGGATCTGAACAAAGCCAGCCCCAAAGACGACTACCCCTTGCCAAACATAGACATTCTGGTGGACGCCACTGCCAACTACGAAGTCAAATCCTTCGTTGATGGCTTTGCTGGCTACAACCAGATCAAGATGGCCGAGGAGGACCAAGAAAAGACAGCCTTCACCACACCGTGGGGAATGCATTACTATACATTGATGCCATTTGGGCTTAAGAATGCCGGGGCTACTTATCAGAGGGCAGAGACCGCACTCTTTCACGACATGATCCACAAGGAAATTGAGGTCTATGTCGACGACATGATAGTTCACTCCAAAGGCGAGGATGGACAGCACTTTGTTGACCTGCGAAAGTTCTTTGAGAGGCTGAGACAGCATTCCATGAGACTGAACCCTGCCAAATGCACCTTTGGAGTGACAAGGGGAAAAGTGCTTGGGTACATGGTCACGGAGTGAGGTATCGAAGTCGATCCCCGAAAGATCAAGGCCATTATGGACATGAGGCCACCTCGAACCCAGACAGAAGTCAAAAGCTTTATGGGCAAACTACAGTACATCAGCCGTTTTGTCAACCAGATGACTACTATGTGCGAGCCCATCTTCAAGCTCATGAAGAAGAATGTAGACACAGAATGGACCGAGGAATGCCAGGATGCCTTTGACTAGATCAAGGCGTACTTAGTACATCCTTCGGTGCTATGCCCCCCACATAGACAGAAACCTCTTCTGCTCTATCTCACTGTCACTGATATGGCAGTTGGGGCTATGCTTGCTCAGGAGAAGAAAGACTCTCGGGTAGAGAATGCCATTTACTTTATCAGCCGGAAGCTGCAGGGAAGTGAGCTCACTACTCGGGCCAGTGCGAAAAGACTTCAGGCAGATCGGTTCGGTAGTCGAGAAGTCAAGCATTACATGCAAGCCTACTCTGTGAACTGGGTCTCGAAAATGGACCCCATAAAATACATCTTCGACAAGCCTTCCCTCTCGATGCGCTTAGCAAAGTGGTCCTTCTTCTTAGCTGAGTATGACATCAACTATGTGACGAGAAAGGCTACCAAGGGTCAAGCGTTGTCAGACCATCTGGTAAACTTTCCTAGCAATGAGAACCGCGGGCCTGAACCCTAATTCCCAGATGAAGGGATCTTCGTAGTTGAGCCTGAGAACCGATGTCAGCTATTCTTTGATGGAGCTGCTAACAAAAGAGGAAACGGCGTAGGGATGCTACTGGTCGATCCGAAAGATGAGCACACGCCCATAGCCCTCAAGTTGAACTTCCCTGCCACGAACAATGTTGCCGAGTATGAAGCTTGCATTGCTGGTTTAGAGGCCGCCTTAGAAAGAAATGTCAAGGAGCTCGAGGTTTATGGAGACTCAGCCCTGATCATCAACCAGGTCTCCAACAAGTGGAAGACTGTAGACCCTAACCTTCAGAGGTATCATGACTACATGAAAGAGTTGACTGAGTAGTTCAGAGAAGTGACCTTCCATTACCTGCCAAGGGAAAAGAACAGATTCGTAGATGCCCTAGCTACTTTAGCCTCATTGGTAGAGATCCCCGAGGGAAAGGCAATAAAACCCTTCAGAGTGGGTAGAAGAGAAGCCCCAACTTTCTGTTATGAAGTAGACTTGGGGCTCGAGCCTGTCAAGGAACCCTGGTACAGTCAGATCTACCAGTTCCTCAAAGACGGAGAGTCCACTTTCAGAGATGAAGAAGGTAGACCAAAAGAAGGCATCAAAGCTAAAAGCTTGCAAGCCCTGAAAAGGTTGGCCTCCCATTATGTCATTCTAGGGGGCGACCTATACAAGAAACGGTACCAGGGACCACTTCTCCTGTGTGTCACCCAAGAAAGGGCCAGAGAGTTTATGACCGAAGTCCACAATGGTCCCTGCGGTCCTCATATGAATGCCAGAGCATTGATGCAAGTGATCCTCAGAATGGGTTACTACTGGATCTCCATGGAAACAGACTGTGTTCAGCATGTCCGACAGTGTGACAAATGCCAACGGTTTTCCAACCTCAACCATCTCCTGCCTCATGACTTGTACTGCATGACGACTCCTTGGCCATTTGCAACTTGGGGTATCGACGTGATAGGGAAGATAGCCCCGGCAGGAAGCAATGGGCATGAATTCGTGTTAGTGGCAGTCGACTACTTCACCAAGTGGGTAGAGGCCAAGTCCTACAAGGTCCTCACTTCCAGAAAAGTGGCCCAATTCATCAAAGAAAACATTATGTGCAGATATGGGGTGCCCAATGAAGTCATTTCAGATAACGGGTCGCACTTTGAAGGAGAATGCGATAGATTACTGTCAGAATTCAGAATCACTCGCCACAAGTCGTCCCCATACAGACCTCAGACTAATGGAGCCGTGGAAGCTGCCAATAAGACGCTCGAGCGGATTATTTGAAAAATGGCCACCCGTGGTCGTGACTGGCCTGAAAAGCTGCATCTGGCACTCTGAGGCTACAGAACGTCTGTCAGAACAGCCACGGGAGAAACTCCCTTTGCCCTAACCTACGGGATGGAAGCAGTGTTTCCCGTGGAGTTGGAAATTCTAGCACTAAGGGTCCTCCTGGAAAACAGTGTCAACGAGGTAGAATGGCTGCGCAGCCGGCACGATGAATTAGCTCTGCTTGATGAAAGAAGGCTAAAAGCCATGGAGCACACCCGAGCCTACCAGAGGCGAATGGCCAGGGCATTCGACAAGAAAGTCAAGGCCAGGGACATCAAAGAGGGTGACTTAGTGTTGAAGGTGAAGCCCCCCGCCAGAGATAACCCCCTGGGAAAGTGGGAACCCATTTGGATCGGCCCGTATGTGGTACAGAAGATACTATCGGGAGGAGCCATGAAGCTTGCAGACCTGGATGGCAATCCTTTTGTCCACCCAGTCAACGGCGATAAGCTCCGTAGGTACTATGTCAAAAAAAAAGAGAAAAAAAAAGAAGAAGAAAAAAGAGAAAAAAAAATCTTAGTGCAAAAAGAGTAATGCCCAGCTGTAAGTACCCCAATCTGGATCACACCCTTTCAAACGCACGGGAAGCACCGCAGACTCATCAACGCAGTCTCGACGACCCCTCTCACTCAAAACCCTCTCTAAACCCCCAGCCAAACCAAGGGAGGAGCCTTCCTGGGATAAAAAGGGACAAAAGGACCTTTCGGGAATTTTCAGGAAATTGGAAAAGCAATAATGGTCCGTACGGACCTCTTTGTTATCATAATTACTGAATCCCCTTAAAGTCCACAATATTCCCTCAAATCCCGGAGAAAATGATTACCCTCATGCTTAGTTGGTCCGTACGGACCTCTTTGCATGCAAGATGGTCCGTACGGACCTTATTGCTCAGGGGACACCATAATTACAGAATATTCACCATCATCACATATTCCCTCAAATCGAGGAAAACCAAAAGCTCGGATTACTGTGGAGGTCCGTACGGACCTCTTTGCACCAAATCTGGCACTATAAATAGAGGGATCCCCCTCCTCATTTTCACACACCTCCCACTTCTCTCTTCCTCCCTAGGCCTTCTGGCTTCCCCTCTAAGTCCTTCTGAGGCATTCCCGGCCCCTTTCGGATCCTTCCGAGGCCTTCCGAGCCCCCTCGTGGTGCTCCGAAGCCTCCCCGAGCGCTCCCGCGACGCTCCCGCGCTGCCCCGAGGCACTCTCGAGGTACTCTGAGGCCCCTCGTGGTACTCCGAGGCCTTGCACAGTCTTTCCACGGTGTCCGGCTCTTTCCGAGTCAAACCGGCGATCCCAAACCACGCCGAAACTCTGCCCGAGTGACTCCTACCACCACAACGCACGCCGAACCTCTGCCCGAGTGATCCCGACGATCCCCACGCACGCCGAACCTCTGCCCGAACGCAGCCTGCAACATCAACTCACGCCGAAACTCTGTCCGCAGACAACCGACATCTCCCGAAGCAATCCCGATCCATACCGGAACGCTACTCCGACCTCAAACACTGTTCCCCAGCGGAAGACAGACACGAACCAACATT